>JAJPUD010012350.1:0-22892 GCA_023553655.1 Myrmecobius fasciatus | reverse complement strand
CACACACACACACACACACACACACACACACACACACACACACACACTTATTCTGTGTGTGTGTCTGTCTGTCTGTAGTTTCTTTGTCTCTTTGTGTGTTTCTGTCTCATCTTTGTGTCTCTCTGTCTCTCTTTGTGTCTCTCTCCGTTTCTCTCTCTCTGTTTCTCTGCCTCTATCTCTCTCTGTCCCTCTCTGTTTCATTGTCTGTTCCTTTGTCTCTCTGTGTCTCTTTGTCTTTGTCTGTCTGTCTGTCTGTGTGTGTGTGTGTCTATCTATCTGTCCATCTCTAATTCCTAGGGTTTGGTTAGGGATAAAGGGTGACATAGAAGGATCCTGAGTCTGACCTAGAGGGGAGGGAGAAGACCCTCCCTAAGCCTGCTTGGGGAAGTGGACAAGAGACAGAAGTCTCACTCTATCCCAGGGCCTGGTTTTCATTCAGACCCTATACTTATAACCTTTCTTTTTTCATCCTACAACTCCCTAGAGCCCAGTTTGAACAAAGAAACTAAGATTAAAATTCTATTAGTTAAAGAAAGACAGCTCTCCAGGCCTGAGAAATCAGTAATCTCTTGTTAACCTTAAAATTGAATTACCCCTAAAAATGGTTTCTTTTTGACAATTCCAGTGGCAAAAATCACAACAGGGACAGCATATACATTGTTCTATTCCTTAGCATATGCATTGTTCTATTCCTTATATTACATTATATGTATAATTTCTTGCTCTATATTTTGTCTGTATTTCTTAAGCTTTTTATTTCACATGGATTGGAAATGATGAGTACTTGGTAAAATGATAATCTATTAAACCATCATTCTTTCCAATAATTTTGGAGAGTAATTTGGAACTATAAAACTGTGCATACCCTTTAATCCAACTACTAGGTTTGTATCCTAAAGAGATCAAAGAAAAAGGAAAAGGACCTATATATAAAAAATGCTCATAAAAGCTATTTTTGTGGTATATAGAATTGGAAATTGATGCCCATCAGTTGGAGAAAGGCTGTGAATAATTTGTGGTATATGATTGTGATGGAATATTTTTGTGCTAGTAGAAATGACAAGCATGACAGTTTCAGAAAAACTTGGAAAAACTTACATGAACTGATGCAAAATGAAGTAAGAAGATACAAAAGAACATTTCACAGTAATAAAATATTGTACAATGATCAACTGTGAATGACTTAGCTATTCTCTGCAATGCAGTGACCCAGGACAATTCCAAAGGTCTTATGATAAAAAATACTATCTTTTAATTTTGATTATATTAAATTTAAAAAGTCTTGTACAAACAAAACCAATGCAGACAAGATTGGAAGGGAAGCAGAAAACTGGGGAAAGGTTCTTATACATCCAAATGTTCTTATAAAGGTCTCATTTCTAAAATATAGAATTGATTCAAATCTATAAGAATACAAACCATTCTCCAGTTGATAAATGGTCAAAGGATATAAACAGACAATTTTCAGATGAAGAAATTAAATCCATTTCTAGTCATATGAAAAAATGCTCTAAATCACTATTGATCAGAGAAATACAAATTAAGACAACACTGAGGTACCACTACACACCTGTCAGAATAGCTAAGATGACAAGAAAAGATAATGATAAATGTTGGAAGAAATGTGAGAAAACTAATACATTATTGGTGGAGTTGTGAACAGATCCAACCATTTTGGTGAGCAATTTGGAACTATACCCAAAGGGCTATCAAATTGTGCATACCTTTTGATCCAGCAGTATCTCTACTAGGTCTGTATCCCAAAGAGAACATAAAAAAGGGAAAAGGGGGGGCAGCTAGGTGGCGCAATGGATAGAGCTCCAGCCCTGAAGTCAGGAAGACCTGAGTTCAAATCTGATCTCAGACACTTAACATTCCCTAGCTGTGTGACCATGGGCAAGTCACTTAACCTCACTGCCTCAGCAAAAAGCAAAAAAAAAAAAAAAAAAAAAAGGGAAAAGGAACCACATGTGCAAAAGGAACCCTTTTTTGTAGTGGCAAGCAACTGGAAACTGAGTCGAATAAAGGGAATAGCTGAATAAGTTATGGTAAATTAATTTTATGGAATATTATTGTTCTATAAGAAATGATCAGCAGGATGATTTCAGAAAGACCTGAAGAGACCTACATGAACTGATGCTAAGTGAAGTGAGTAGAACCAAGAGATTACAACAGCAAGATTATGTGATAATCAACTGTGATGGCCTTGGCTCTTTTCAACAATGAGGTGATTCAGGCCAATTCCAATAGACTTGTGATGGAGAGACTGCATCCAAAAAGAATACTGTGGGGACTGAATGTGGATCACAACATAGTATTTGCACCTTTTTGTTGTTGTTTACTTACTTTTTGTTTTCTTTCATCTTTTTTTTTCCTTTATGATCTTATTTTTCTTATGTAGCATGATAAATATGGAAATGTGTGTAGAAGAATTGTACATGTTTAATATATATTGGATTACTTGCTGTCTAAGGGAGGGTGGAAGGGGAGGGAGAAAAATTTGGAACACAAGGTTTTGCAAAGGTGAATGTTGAAAATTATCTTTGCATATATTTTGAAAATAAAAAGCTATTATTTAAAAAAAAGTGCTGTCTATTTCCAGAGATAGCTCTCAAGGGATCTATATGCAGATCATAGTATACTTTTTTAACTTCATTTTTCTTGGGATTGGGTTTTTTTCTCCTCTATTCGCTTGTAAGTAGCTACTTGCATTCTCAAGGGGAGAAGAGAAAGAGGGATGAAGGGAATGGAGAACTCAAAAATTATTCTTAAAATGAATGTTTAAAACTGTTTTTTACATGTAATTGAGAAAAAACTTTTTTAAAAATCATTTTTAAATTTTTATGGATCAGTGTTATGCCATCTCTGACTGTTAATGATGGTCTAGTTCCAGTGCAGTTTATTTTGCTGAATTTTCAAACTTTGGGAGGGATTTGTCATCTATGAGATATTGATCTATAATTCCAGCCACCTGACTTTGTCTTTCTACGTGTCTGGTTAGTGCTAAAGTTTTGCAACCAGCAGTGAGATATTGTATAGTTGCCATCATTCCATCACATAATCTACATTAATCATTATGTCTGGAATCCTCGTGGAGAACCTTTCTGTAATTTCTGATGGCAATAACCTAGTGTGATTGCCATTATAAGTCTTTCTATTTTCACAAACAAATTCACGTGGCAAGTATGAATTCAGGGCTTTTTTGTCCATGGGTTGTTGATAGGGTTCATGCAGAGGTCACCCATTTTGATTCCATTCTTGGCTCTTAGATTCTTGGCTTCATCTTAAAATGAGCCAGTCAGTTACTTTTGACAGTGTGTTCATGTTGTATCAGCCTCTACCATTGCTCAGGGAGATAGTGTTCACTTGTTCCAAAAGTTTTTCTATGGACTTTTGGCCAGTTTGTCATGTATTCTAGGAATGTCTATTAATCCCCTTGCTCCCTTTTTGGCAAGCTTGTGTTAGTAGGGTATTGAGTCTTTTGCTTCATTAAATACTAATTTTGTTAGAATACTTTCCAGATCTGTTACGATCAATTTTAGAATTCTAAAAGTACACATTAAACTTGGCATTGCCTAAGTGTTCAATCTTTTGAATATTCTTTCCATTCAGCTTTGATTTCAGGATGCCCCTAAGTCTCTTAATGGATTTATTCATAGATACTCTCCTTGATTTTTTATTTTCAGTTTGCTTTATTTAGAGATCAACATATTTGTACTTTTTGTCTATATCCATTAGTTCAAGCTCAAAGTCTTCAAGCTTTTTCCTTGGAGTATATCACAAAATTTTTACTTACTGAAACCAAACATCATTTTTATGTCATTAGAGAAAGATTCTGTGAGATGAATAAACTCTTTAATTCATTTTTCAACGGAACCACAAAGCATATACATCATGTGACCAAAAAGATAGTTTAGTTTAAGTCCTTAATTCAGAATCCATTCTCAATTCTATTTAGGAGAGATGATCACGGATTTAAGGCTTGGAAGGATATCAAATAGTTCAATGTTCTAGATAAAGTTTCATTCTTTCCTTCCTTCTTTCTTTCTTTCCTTTCTTCTTTGTTTTTCCTTCCCTTTTTCTTCCTTCCTCTCTCCTTTCCTTCCTTCCTTTGATTACTACTTATGCCGCTGCATCTCTCCCCCTTAAGCTACCCCTGGGTTCATTGTGGGCTGAATGAGTGGGGGTAGGGTTAGTTTCATTTTTAGGGCTCAGTGGGGGTTGGTGTCTTTTCTGAGGAGGAGCACTGCCCTAGCCACTCATTTCTCTGGGTATGAGAGAAGTCAGTTCCATACCACATTGGGAAACTGTGTGACATTGTGCTCGTCTTTGAAGGGGGTTGCCCTAACTGCAGAGAGAGAGTGAGAAGCATCGAGTCAGAGAGAGGGGATAAATTAGGGCCAGTTGCTACTGGAATATGTGTGATAGTCATGGCCATTATTCAGATAAGAAGGGAAGCCCCACTCATTAGGCCTGGGACTAAGGGACCCAAACAAGGTTGGGTCCCAGCTCCATTTGTCTATTTTAAGGGCAGGACTTGATGTCTCTCCTATTCCTGTGAAGGGCTAGAGACTGAGTAGGGCCCAACAGGGCTCTCCTGCATGAGAGACACTAAGGAGCTGTCTCACAAGCTGGAGGAAAGACGGGCTAAAGAGGCCTTCAGAGCAAGAGAGAGGTAGGCAGATGCTCCTAGGGAGGAAAACAGGGGAAACAGGGGGCCAGTGCTCCCAGCAAGAAGGCCCCCACCACACCCACCAGCATCTGCCTTTTCTCAATGTCTGTGAGTTTCCTGGGATGGATGGGCTGAGTCAGGGAGATGCCAGAGGAGGCAAGTCTGACACTGTCCCAGATGCTACCCTGCGGAGAAGGGAACAGGCCCCGGCAAGAGCTGCAGGCCCTGGATTTACAGATCCTCATACAGGCCTCCTGTCCCCTCCCCCACACCAACACAGAGAGGCCTTTGGACACCCATTCTAGGAAATCCCCAGTATGGATGGTGACCCAAACCTACCGAGTCAAGATATCTGAATGTGGCTCCCAGTTTTGCTTACAACACTCCTGAATGTGTCCCAAATTTAAAACATAGTTCCATCAGATTTTGATTTGTTGAAATATTAATAAAAAGTACATGTGTATATATTTTATATATATATGCATATACATGTGTATATATATGTGTGTATATGTATGTGTACACACACACACAGAGTCTTCCAAGTCAGCATCCTTGTTTATGGTTTAGTGACCCCTCCATTTCTACTGGAGCTTGGCTCCACTGACCTAGGCGCAAATTCCTCAGATTATAAGATTATAAGAAAAGGCGAATGACCTGCATTGGAAGAGGGAATTTCTTTAGCTAGGATTTCCCTCCATAAAGGAAATCCTAGGTCCAGTCCCCATCACCATATAAATAGCAGTTATCATTATCATTATTATTATTGTAAACTGCCATCCTTATTATTGTTATTATTTCATCTCTGTGGGAACTACAGGAATCCAAAAGGTTCCCACAAGGGAAACTGAGTCATAGAGACATTTGATGCAGAAAAGGAACCCTTGGCTTGAGGCAGGAAGCCTTGCAATAGGAATAGACAAGAGACAGACAGACACTGATATGTAGTGTTAGCTGTTCTCCCCTTTTTTTCTTTACCTTGAAAAGACTTCCTCCTTTTCCCCTTCATTGAAGGGAGCAGAGACACTATCAGCTTTTGCCAATGAAACCAAGAACTTTTGGGAGGCCTATAACACGGAAGGAGTGAAAGAAGAAACCCACCAATCAGAGAGCAAAAAAGGAGACAGGTGGGGAGAAGTCTAGAGACCAGCTTGAGCTCTGATGTTTTACACACACACACACACACACACACACACACACACACACACACACAGAGCTACACACACACACACACAGCCACACACAGAGCTACACACACACACACAGCCACACATAGACCTACACACACACACACACACACATAAGTTTAGAACCTACAGCTGAGCCCGGCTTGGACACCTCCTCTCCCTTCCATTCTTATTTCCCTTCCAATTTCCAAGATTTGGGATGAAGGATTGGTAGAGGATTACTTGAAGTACTCTGGAAGGGCAGAAAGCCCCTTAAATATGACAATTTTCTTTGACATTTTCTTGTGCCTAATCACAGACAATGTGTGTGTGTGTGTGTGTGTGTGTGGACACCAGAAGTTGCTTGCCTGTGCAATACAAATAGATTGTAGAAATGGAGCCCAGACGTTTTCCAGAGGAGGGAATAAAGACTCTAGTGCTACAGACTGCCCTTTAAAAAATAATCCCAGGAGTAATTTGGCGTCCCCCTTCAGAGGGTATTCAGAACCCAGCGGCCAGGGGTCCTCTGGCCCAAACCTTTCCGAACGGTTGGCGTGGCCGGCTGGGATTGCTAGAGCGTGCACACAAGGTATCCTTTGGACATGAGCAAAAGAAACTTGGATAAAACTACAAAGCCTACAATCTACGGCAAATTACCAGGCAAATCATAAGCTATATTATCTTGCTGTTAATTGTAAAGTAGCATCCGCCTCCCTGTACATTTAAGGAAGCAGGACAAAAGCACTACTGCCGCGGCCACAGCTCTGGTATCAGCATGGAGACAGATCCTTCTCGGAGGACACTTACCAACTCCTCTGAAAACTCAGTCCTACATCTCTGCCTTGATCCTAGATCAGGTCCCAACACTGCCTCTGGCCATGGGGATGGCACACACCTGCGTCCCTCTTCCTAGGGGAGGCAAAGGGTGGTGGGTCCCTCAAGCACAGGCGTTCTGGGCCAAAGCCAGCCAGGTGTCTGCCCTGAGTCTGGCATCAATCTGGTCAGTCACCAGGCTTCCTGAAGAGGGGTAAAGTGACCCAAAAAGGGCCCAGAGTAGGTCAGGGCCTCTGTGGCAATCAGCAGTTCCTCTGCCTTATGGTCTTTCTTACTGTATTTTCAGCCTGGATAAGCTAGGGAGAGCCAAATCTAAAAAAAAATTATATATGTGTGTGTGTGTGTGTGTGTGTGTGTTATATGTGTATATACATACATAGACAGAGGAAGAGACTGCCTCTACATCCCATCCCCTTAACTCTCCAACAAATCCTATACAAACTAAGCCCAAACCTCAATCCTTTATGAAACTCAAACCTATCCCAAATCAGTTCTATATCACATGTCAATGCCCCCCAACATCTGGCCCCGTGTGAAACAGAACGTTTTGAGAAAGCCTCCCTTTCCCCTTAACCCCAGTTTCTATCCCTGAGTTTTCCTGCTATATCGAGTCCCCCCCGCATCCCCCTCCCCAAACTCTATCCTGAACCTCTTCTTCCCCCGGGGGTTTCTTTCCCAGGCTTCTCTACATGGAATCTCTTCTGCTTGCGGTGATGGGTCTGAGAAATGACTCTCTGGGACCCTGGGGAGGGGGAAGATGGAGTAGACTCTCGCTGGGTTGGTGATGCTGGTGCTGCAGTATCAGCCGGTGTCCTGCCTTCCTGGACCCAGAAGAGACGCGCTCTTACATGAATACCCCAGAGTCTCACCCTTCACAGTGGGGGGGACGGGCCCCCAGCACAAAGCAAGGGATGGCTGGTATGCCTACTGGGCTGCTGAGGGCAGCAATGGGGCCATCATGGCCCCCTCCCTCCCTGTCCCCTCTCTTCCCCAGGGCGTCCAGAAGCTCCCCAGGTGAGCCCCACCCTGCTCCCTCCCCACAGCCTGCCTCAGCCTGCCCTACTGCTAAGGGGCCTGCTTGGCCCAGAGCCTCGTCTCACTGGATGACTGGTTTTTCTCATTAAGGAGACAGGGGTCCCCACCCCATAGCTCAGTCCTTAGCAGCTGAGGGCCAGACAAATAGATAATCCTAGTGCTGGGGTTCAAAAGGAGACCCCAAAAGGCTGGGGTTATAGACCAGTGTCGCAAGGTGTCTCAAAAGAATTTGCAGGCTTGAACTCATCTCCAAGCTAAAGGGCAAAGTTTATTATAGCTCTAACACCAATTGGAGCGGGCTAAATTCTAAAAGGATTTAGCAAAGAGCCAGAAGCAAGAAGATACATCTATAAGAAAAGGCGGCGATGTGGTTCTTCATGTCAGTGATCTGCCAGTTTTATGACTTAGAGGTAGAACTGAGGGGTGGTCCGGCAGGCTTCTCACCATTAGTCTCAGAAACTCTGTCATCACTGACCAGCCGACTGCTATCTGGCAGCCAGCAGCGTTTCTAGGACTATACTAGAGGCTTCCTAAAGCCAGGACACTTTGGGATCATTGACAAACAGGTTATTAGAACAAGAGCACCCCTAAGTCTGGGGGCTTCAACATTACTCCATATTTCTCCTAGAAGCTGCACCCTATCACTGATACAGGCCTAGTCCTCCCCCCAGATTCTAGAGAGGAGATCTTGGAAGCACACGGGCTCTATTGCCCAGTGCTGAGGCTACATCCCCAAACTCCCTAACTCCAAGACCCTCTCTCAAGTGTCCCCAGCTCCTCGGAGTCAGTGTCCCACCCTTTTCCTTCCAGAGTCTCCGGGCCTTGTTCAGCTCCCTCTATGTCTCCTAGCTTCTACCCTATCCCCCTAGGGTTCTACCCTCTTTCCTAAAGCCTCTGAGACCTTCACCTTTCCCCCCAATGATTCCTCAGCTCTTTCCCTTCCAGTGGCCCTTTTTTCTCCAAAGCCTCGGCCCCTACCCTTCTTCCTTGTTCTTCCCTCTTCAGTATCCTCAGCATCTGACCTTTCCCAAAAAAATACTCTCAGCCCTGTCTCTCCCTCCTACTATCCCCTTCCTCTCTCCTCCAATGGTCCCCCACCTCCCACTCCTCTCCCCCAGTATCCAGCTTTTGCTGCCTTCACCCCATGTCCCTGACCCTAGGTTCCTTCCCAAGCCTCCACCACTTCCATAACTCAGCCCTACAAGGGGTTTCCCATTCACTCTTGTTGAGAGCAGAGTATCTGGAAGTTTGAAGGGGCCATGATTCCCTCAGTGACTTATTTGGGGGGTGAGTCATGGGGAAGGAGATAAAAGAGGAAGGGGAGAAGAAAGAGGAGGCCTGAGTTCTTGTTAAAATGAGGAGGGGGATAAAAAGGATCAGAGACTGGTGTTCTGTGGGCAGGGCTGGGCCTCCCCTCTCAGGGACAAACAGGCAAGCTACATTCCCAACAAGCCAAGGCCTGTGCAGGATCTCTACATGGAGAATAAACAGGAAGCAGGGTTGTCTGCCTACCCTCTCCTTAGCTCAGCCTCCTCAATTATAGCCAGAAAGCATTCCTTCCTCAGCTGCAACCTAAAGCCTCCCGTGGCAGTTATAATCAGATGCACCAATGTATGTCTCTGATAGACAATGGGATCCTAAGAGCCCCTGCTCCCAGCACCCTCTGGCCCTAAACACTTAGAAGAGAGGGGGGCCTCAGAATATTTCTTGTCACCTTTCCTTCATTCAACAAATCTCTATACGTTAAGCCCCTATACCAAATAAAAATTAAAATTAAAATGTCCTTGCCCACAAAGAGTTTACACTCAGGAATTACTTTCTCTCTGCTTCCCAGAAGGAAAATTTAAGCATTTTGCCTGTTAGGCAGCATTTGTATATTTCGAACTCTAAGAGAGGTTCTCTATATACTACCCCAAACTGCCCCTCCTAACATTCATCATTTATTAATTATTAGAGGATCTGGAGCTCACTGAACTGACCACAGAATTATATTTTTAACTATATTATAATTTATATATAATGTAAATTATGATCATATGATAATTGCAGATTATAGAACAGACCTTTGGGGCTATTATTGCATTATGTGGCATTATGGTCCATCTCATTTTTGTGGCTTTTGTTGTTTCATGACCCTATTTGGGGGTTTTCTTGGCAGAGATACTGCAGTGCCTTGCCATCTCCTTCTCCTGCTCAGTTTACACATGAAGAAACTGAGGAAAACAGGACTAAGTGACTGGCCCAGTTCACACCACTGGAACGTGTCTAAGGTTAGATCTCCCTGATTTCAGGTCTGGCACTCCATCCACTTTGCCACCTAGCTGCCCCTTATTTTCCAAACGAGGAAGCCAAGGCTCAGTGGAGTTAAGCCATTGGTTCAGGTTCTCATAGGTAGCAAGTAGTAGAGGCAGTATTTGGCCCTATGTCCTCCACTCCCAGTCTGGAGTTCTTTTCGCTCCCACACTAAGATCTCCCCTGCACAGCTCTGGGGTTCATGTGATCACAGGAGACACCAAATCCAGAGGTCCTTCCCTCCCACTAAGCTGTGAGCTATCAGAGAAGAGACTTTTATCTTATCTCAAGTTTTTAATCTGCCCACCAGGGCTCTATATACAATGGATATCAATAAATATTTGTCGAGTTCAAGAAGATTGTTGTCTGACCTTCCACCCCCGAATTTAGGCCTAGACTCAGATCCTAGAGTTAGAAGTTCAATAACTTCCCCAGAGTTTTATAACTATAGAGTTAGAGACCTTCTGACCACTTCTCATTCTGCAGAGAAGGAAACTCTAGCATGGACTGCCTGTTCTCCCCCAAGAGCGCCCCATTTCTCCCCTCCCTCCTGTCCCCTGTCAGCATGTAATGAGAACTATTCCTCGGTATAAGTGATCAAAGTATTAGGAGGGGCAGCTTGGAGTAGCATATAACAGTGACAAGTCACAGGGGCTAAGTGGTGAGATAAATAAGTTCCCCCTTTAGCCTGCCTTCCCCATAGTGTGTAGAAGATGGTTAGAAGTGGAATGGGCCCCTCTCTGGAACCATAGGTATCGAGATGAGGAAAACACAAAGATTTGAGAATAATCAAGTCGGTCATCAAGCATTTACTAGGTCCTAAACTTGCTCCAGACACTGCCAAGCACTGAGAATACAAGGGCAAAAAAATCTCCACAGTTCCTGCCCTTGAGAAGCTTACATTCTAATGGAGAAGACAAAATACTAATAACTACTGAGAGATGTAGAGATGCACCCCCACAGAAATGCCTATATATACATAGAAACACATACGTGTGTGTCCTGCATAGTAATTACGATTATAACATATATGGAAAATTGGAGGTCGTTTCAGAAGGAAGGGAGGGCAGGGCAGGGGTATGGGGACCAGCAAAGGCCTTCAGCAGGAGGGGAGATTGGAGCTGGGACTCAAAGGAACTCAGGAAGTCAGTCGGCAGAAGGGAGGAGGCAGCAGAGAAACCAGTGAAGAGACGCAGAGTTGTGTGATAGAGAAACACGTGAGGAGAAAAATAGAGACAGGGCAAATCATCAACAGCTTTAAATGCCAAACAGAGGGTTTTATATTTGACAGTAATAGGGAGCCACCGAAGGTTATTGAGTGGGAGGTAGAAGATCTAGCCTTTGGGAAAATCTCTTTGCAAGTAAGAAGAGGATGGAGTAGAGAGAGGGACTTGAGGCAGAGAAAAATTAGAAGGTGATTGTGTCACTCCAGGGAGAAGTAAGGAGGCCCTATACCAAAGGGATGGTTCCTGGAGGGAAGAAAAGGGGGCCGGGGCCATGTTTTCTCAACACTTGCTATTGGAAAGAAGGGATTTTGGTGCAGTGGAAAGAACACGTCTGGAATGAGAGGATCTGGCTTCAAATCCTGCCTCTGACATTGACTCCCCTGAGCCTCAACTTCACTCTGATAAATTATATGAATATGTGTGTATACTAAATATATGGATGTGCATGTGTATACATGTGTGCATATTGTATGCACATGTGTATATGTTATACTTCTATAAAATAAAGACATTCGACTAGATGATCTTCCAGCTCTAGAGCTACAATCCTATGTGCCTCTTGTATGCACCTCAGGCCTCCATATTGTAAACCTCCCATCCTGTGGGCCAAGGGGTGGGAACCTGCCCAAATAAGAAACAATATTCAGCCACAGGAGGAAACAGTGCTTGCTGTTCTGCAATCATTTCAATCCGTCTGACCCTTTGTGTTCCCATTTAGGGTTTTCTTGGAAAAGATACTGGAGTAGTTTGCTCTTTCCTTCTCCAGTTCATTTTTACAGATGAGGGAACTGAGGCAAACAGTAAGTGTCTGAGGCTGTGTTTGAACTCAGGTTTCCTGACTCTATACTATGGACATATGGCAAAAGGAATTTCATTTTGGAAACTTCTTCCACCAATTAATTGTAGGTCCCTGGTTAGGCTGGAATTTACAGTTTTAGAGAGTGATTGTGGTCATACATGATCAATGGCAGGACTTAAACCAAGGTCTGCTTGATACCATCACGCCTCATAATTAAAGACACAAAGGCCTCTGCACAACAGCTCTCTTGTGTATCTCTCTCCATCTTTGTCTTTCTGTCTCTCCCTTTATTTCTCTTTCTCTCTCTGTCTCTCTCTGTTTCTGTGTGTGTATATCTGTCTCTCTCTCTCTCTTTGTCTCTGTCTCTCTGTGTGTCTCTCTCTGTCTCTCTCACTGTTTCTCTGTCTGTCTCTCTCTTTTTATCTCTGTCTCTTTACCTCTGTTTCTGTCTTTCTCTGTCTCTGTCTGTCTCTGTCTCTGTCTCTCTCTGTGTTTCTCTGTCTCTATCTCTCTGTCTCTCTCACTGTTTCCCTGTCTCTGTCTCTGTCTCTCTTTGTCTCTGTCTCTCTCACTGTTTCTCTGACTCTGTCTCCGTCTCTGTCTCTATCTCTCTGTCTCCCTCATTGTTTCCCTGTCTCTGTCTCTGTCTCTCTCACTGTTTCTCTGACTCTCTGCCTCTGTCTCTATCTCTCTGTCTCTCTGTGTCTCTGTCTCTCTCTGTCTCTCTCACTGCTTCTCTGACTCTCTGTCTCTGTCTCTCTCTTTCTCTCTGTCTCTCTCACTGTTTCCCTGTCTCTGTCTCTGTCTCTCTCACTGTTTCT
Source organism: Myrmecobius fasciatus (assembly GCA_023553655.1). Taxonomy (NCBI): domain Eukaryota; kingdom Metazoa; phylum Chordata; class Mammalia; order Dasyuromorphia; family Myrmecobiidae; genus Myrmecobius; species Myrmecobius fasciatus. The sequence continues at coordinate 10,047 of JAJPUD010012350.1, read as the reverse complement.
CTGACTCTCTGTCTCTATCTCTATCTCTCTGTCTCTCTCACTGTTTCCCTGTCTCTGTCTCTCTCTCTCTCACTGTTTCTCTGACTCTCTGTCTGTCTCTGTCTCTGTCTCTGCCTGTCTCTGTCTGTGTCTCTGCCCCTCTCTGTCTCTGTCTCTGCCTCTCTCTGTCTCTGTCTTTCTCTTTGTCTCTGTCTCTCTGTGTCTCTGTCTCTATCTCTCTGTCTCTCTCACTGTTTCTCTGACTCTCTGTCTCTGTCTTTCTCTTTGTGTCTGTCTGTCTCTCTCTCTCACACACACACCTGCATTCACAAACATCTACAAACACACTTCTTGACCTCCTTCTATCATAGGAGGAGAGCGCTAGAAAGTCCAGTTATCTTATTTTACAGATAATAAGATTGAGGTCTCAAGGACCCATGAGTAATAAGCATCAAGCAGAATTTGAACCTCCATCCCCTGTCTTGATGGCTGGTAGGAAGAGATTCCTTTTCTTCTCTTCTCTCCTCCCCTCCCCCCTTTCACTCTCTCCTCTCCCAGTTGGATGGTACAGTGGATAGAGACCTGGAATCAAGAAGTTTGCTGTTCAGTCAGTCATCTTATGGTTATGTCACACACCACTTTGGAGTTTTTTTTTGGCAAACACACTGGAGTAGTTTGCCATTTCCTTCTCCATCTTATTTTACAAATGAGGAAACTGAGGCAAATAGGATAAGTGACTTGGCAAGGTCAAACAGCTAATAAGTCTGAATTTGAACTCAAGGAAATGAATCTTCCTGATTCCAGGCCCAGCACTTAATCCACTGAGCCACCTGAGTTCACATCTGTCATTAGACTCTTACAAGCCCAGTGGGCATGGGCAAGTCACTTAACCTATATTTGCCTCAGTTTCCTCAACTGTAAAATGGGGAAAGTTATAGCTACTTCTTTTCAGGGTGATTGTGAAGATCAAATGAGATGGTCATTATAAAGCTCTTGAATCTCTTCAACAAATAAAAAAAACAGACTTTATAAAAGAAATTCCCCTAAAGCTAACTCTGCCTATCTAACCCAGGTATGGTCTTCTGTGAATTTGGGAAGAAATGTGTGTTTCACAATGAAGAATTCCACTGGGCTAGCACACAGTAGGTGCATATAAACGTTTCTTTCTTTCCTTTCTCTCCCTCCCCTCCCCCAACCTTCACTTTCTCTCTCCTTTCTCTTACATTCATTCCACACCCTAAGTTTCTGAATTCCACAGCACTCGGGGTAGAGGCTCCAGAAATGATCTTCCTTGTGTCTGCCAAGGCTAGGGACCTTGTGTTTCACGGGGCAGGAGTGCCACCATCTGGGCATTCTAGCCAAAGCAGAAAGAAACCAGCCCAGTCATCTGAGACAGGGTGGAGTACTCCCCTGTCTTCCTGGAAGAAAATCAGTAACCAATCAATAAATCATCAAATCTATACCCAGAGAGAGGACTGTGCGTACTGAGTGTGGTTCACAATATAGCATTTTCATTCTTTTTGTTGTTATTTGCTTGCATTTTATTTTCTTTCTCATTTTTTTCCTGTTTGATTTGATTTTTCTTGTGTAACAAGATAATTGTATAAATATATATGCATATATTGGATTTAACATATTTTTTTTTACCATGTTTAACATATATTGAACTATTTGCCATCTAAGGGAGGGGGTGGAGGAAGGGGGGGAATTGGAACACAAGGTTTTGCAAGAGTTAATGTTGAAAAATTATCCATGCATATGTTTTAAAAATAAAAAGCTTTAATTTAAAAAAAGGAAAAAAAAAGAAAGAAATCATCAATCATTTAGTAAACATTAATTAAGCACCAACTATATGCCAGGCATATGATGTCAGAGAATCTTCAAGTTCAAAAGGACCTTAGATACCATTTACTCCAACCTAAACTTAAATAAGGATCTTCCCTTCAGTATCATCTACAAGTAGTCATGCAGCCTCTTTAGCAATTCACCCAATGAGGAGATGCTCACTGCTTCCCCACCATTCTCCAATAGGAGATTTCTAATTATTAGTGAGTAAAGCACACAGGTAAGTACTAGGTACACATCGAATATGTATTTTCCTATCTCATATGCCTCCACTGCTATTTTCTCTTGCAATTAGTTTTCAGGACACAGACACACTTGGAAAAAAGATAATGCAAACAATTTTCCACCCTGTTTCTGTTTTTATTGTTAGTGACCAGTAATAATAGTAACTCACCATTTAGACATCATTCCACAATTACAAAGCACTTTGCATATGTTATTTCATTCCATTCTTATGACAATCCTGTTTGGTATGTGTCTGCTGTTATTATCCCCATTAGACAAATGAGGAAACTGAAATTGTACAAGAAATACTCCTAAAGGTAACCCCACCTTCCTCCACACAGCTATTGTTTTCCGTGACTTGGGGAATGACCTTTCTATCAAGCTGACCCATTCTGAAATTTGAGGCTTTAGTAGACCACTATGATTCAGGCCTTGCTGGTAGACCGGGTTCAAGTTTATCAAGATTATCTCAAATGAGATAATCATAGTTCATCTGAAAGTTATCAAAAGGAGTCATAGCAAGGAAAAAAATTTCAGATGAAGGAAAGGATATTCAGCAATAGTGCAGCATTGATTCAGTTAGACATAGCTTTCTCTGCCTCTCTATCACTCATTCTGATTCACCAGCCAGAAACCTACAGAGTAGTTAATGCCATATGTCCTGGCATTTTTATACTTACTATATTTAAACCTGCAAGCCACATCAATAGTCAATTAGGGTACATTAAGTTAAGCAAGTCTTGATAAAGACTTTCACCACTCTTTACGGAAAAATAAGGTTGGCTTCTGTGGGGTAAATGAGAGATCAAGACCAAGTACTCTAAGAAAATTCTCCTTCCCCCTATAATACTACTTGGTTTATATCTTGAATCTCTTAAGGCAAAAAAGTAAAGGATGACTTTTAACTGACCATAGGCCTTAGATTGCCTAAAGTCAATGAGACAATTAGCTCTGTGATATCCCATTCTCCCTTCTGAATCAGACATTTTCCCATCCCTCATTGACTGACTGATAAAATACTGAGGACTTGAGGTCCCCATCAATACGATCACACATAAACACAAGGTTCTTTGTATTCCCTCCCCTTAACCATTCACTACCTGTGTATTCTTTGTATGTCACAGAATTATATATTCTTATTCTTTTATTTGGGGTCCATGTTGAGTCTATCCATTTTCTATGCTGTTCTCCTCCACAGCAAGGTTTCTTACACTATGCTCTTTGTGATAATAGGCCCACAAATAGTATTTCACAAATAGATTCACTGGATCACACATTTCTTCTGAACATTTAGGAGATTGACTACATTGACCTGGGCTGTGGCTCCAGGGCTCACTGTCACCTTTGTTTCTCCACTGAAGTGAATGAAATTCATGGAAATAACTGATGACAGGGTATTTTAGGTCAGGCCTAAACCAGTGATTCAAGCTTGGAATTGGAGTAAAAAGAAGCACTCCTGCATGATAAATTGCAATAAAAATAACTATATTGGAGACAAAGGATGAAAAAGATATAATTCTTTTTTTTTTTTTTTTTTTTTTTGCTTTTTGCTGAGGCAATTTGGGTTAAGTGACTTGCCCAGGGTCACACAGCTAGGGAATGTTAAGTGTCTGAGACCAGATTTGAACTCAGGTCCTCCTGACTTCAGGGCTGGTGCTCTAACCACTGCGCCACCTAGCTGCCCCGAAAAGATATATTTCTTAAGAGTTAAAAAATAATAATTTAGATAAAATGGCTATTCCTCTCTGACTTCCTATATTTCTGCAAAGCAACAGAAATTCTTCTAAAACAGTCAACACCAATTTCCCATACTCTGAGCTTTTTATACCTCCAGGAGGAAGGAAATGAACCAAATCACGATCTTGAGAATAATTTTCCCATCCCTATAAAATAGAAACAACTCAGCCTACAAGTCAAGTGCTATTTCTATCACATGGAGCAGTTCCATTCCTGAAGTAATGACAGCTACAAGAATTATGATAAGAGAGGTCCCAAATTCTAGATATTGTGAATTACATTGGATTGGTAAGATAGGAAAGGGAGAGTGATTTCAATATTATATCTCCTTATAGTCTATAATCCTGAGATAGTATCCCAGACCCATTCTCTATCCTTATTTCTTTTATATATACATATACATATATATATATATATACACACACATATATATATGAGATAATGACCAAAAACCATAACAACAACAACCAAACCAAATTTTTAAAAAAAGCAGTACTTTTTTTTGTTATATATGTAAATTAACTTTTTAAATACACATTTCTTTATGAATCATGTTCAGAGAGAAAAATCAGAATAAAAGTGGAAAATCATGAAAGAAAAAAAAACAGAAAAAGTGAACATAGCAGGTGTTAATTTACATTCAATCTCCATAGTACTCTTTCTGGATGAAAATGGACTTTTCTATCCAAAGTTTAATGGGATTGCCTTGGATCACTGAACCACTGAGAAGAACTGAGTTTTTCATAGTTGATCACTGCACAATCTTGCTCTTACTGTGTACAATGTATTCCTGGTTCTGCTTGTTTTGATCAACATCAGTTCTTCTAAATCTTTCTGGGCCTTTTTTAAATCAGCTGATTCATAATTTTTTACAGAACGATAATATTCCATTACTTTCATATACCATAACTTATTTAACCATTCCTCAATTGATGAACATTTACTTATTTTCCAGTTTTTTTGTCACCACAAAAAGAGCTGCTACAAACCATTCTTGCACATGCAGGTCCTTTTCCCTCCTTTATGATTTCCTTGGGATACAGACCCAATAGAGATACTTCTGGTCAAAGGGTATGCACAGTTTGATAATTGCTCTCCAGAATGATTGGATCAACATCTATTCCTATTAAAAATGCTAGAGAGAATAGGAATAAATGAAGTTTTTCTTAAAATGATGAGTAGCATCTATTTAAAACCATCAGCAAGCATCATATGTAAGGGGGACAAACAAGAACCATTCCCATAAAATCAGGGGTGAAACAAGGTTGCCCACTGTCATCATTATGATTCAATATTGAATTAGAAATGTTAGCTTTGGCAGTAAGAGAAGAAAAAAAAGATTTAAAGGAATTAGAGTAGGTAATGAGGAAACCAAATTATCACTCTTTGCAGATGACATAATGGTATACTTAGAGAACCCTAGAGAATCAACTAAAAAACTACTAGAAACAATTCACAACTTTAGCAAAGTTGCAGGATACAAAATAAATCCACATAAATCATCGGCATTCTTATATATTACAACAAAGTTCAGCAGCAAGAGATACAAAAAGAAGTTCAATTCAAAATAACTGTCAATAGTATAAAATATTTGGGAATCCAAGGAAAAGTCAGGAACTATATGAACACAACTACAAAACACTTTCCACACAAATAAAGTCAGATCTAATCAGTTGGAAAAATATCAAGTGCTCATGGGTAGGCTGAGCAAATATAATAAAAATGACAAATTACCTAAATTAATCTATTTATTCAGTGCCATACCAATCAAACTCCCAAGAAATTATTTTACAGAACTATAAAAAATAATAACAAAGTTCATCTGGAAGAAAAAAAGATCAAGAATTTCAAGGGAATTAATGGGAAAAAAATGCAAATGGGGCAGCTAGATAGCACAGTGGATAGAATACCAATCCTGAAGTCAGGAGGACCCGAGTTCAAATCTGGCCTCAGACACTTAACACTTCCTAGCTGTGTGACCTTGAGCAAGTCACTTAACCCCAATTCCCTCAGGAAAAAAAAAAAAAAGAAAAGAAAAGAAAAACAAAAAATGCAAATGAGAGTGGCCTAGCTGTGTCAGACCTAAAATTATAATAACAAAGCAGTGGTCATCAAAACCATTTGGTACTGGCTAAGAAACAGAGTAGTTGATCAGTGGAATAGATTAGGTTCACAAGACAAAATAGTCAATGACTATAGTAATCTAGTGTTTGACAAACCCAAAGACCCCAACTTTGGGGATAAAAACTCAGTTTGACAAAAACTGCTAGGAAAATTGGAAACTAGTATGGAAGAAACCAAGCATTGATGCACACCTAATACCATATACCAAGATAAGGTTAAAATGGGTTCATGATTTAGACATAAAGAATGATATTATAAGCAAATTAGAAGACCAAAGGATAGTTTCCCTCTCAGAATGGTTGGATCATTTCACAACTCCACCAACAATGCATTAGCCCCAGTTTTCCTATATCCCCTCTAACATTTATCATTATCTTTTCCTGTCATGTTAGCTAATCTGAGAGGTGTAAGGTGGTGCCTCAGAGTAGTTTTAATTTGCATTTCTCTTTTATATGACTATAGATGGCTTTAATTTCATCATCTGAAAATTGTCTGTTCATATCCTTTGACCAATCAATTGAGAAATGACTTGTATTCTTTTTTTTTTAACCAAAATATATAATTTTATTTGCAAGGCCAGAATGAGGAGAAAGAAGAGGGAATCAAGTTACTTTTTAAATGGACATAAAATAGATATTAATTTAGTATATTAAAGATATACATTTTGACATTCATTTCGAGCTGAAAAGAAAACAGATTAGGATCTAATATTACTTTTCATCAGACTTTAAAAACAGATTTGAGTATTTTTGATGTTGAAATCTCATTTTCAAGCATTACAAAGTCTTTGATAGTGGTGTAATCCTTTACTTACATATACATACAGAACTCTATGTCCTACTCTTACTCCTTAAACCACAAAACATTTTCCCATCACCCCCCAAAAATATGCTAGTAGAAAAAAAGCGAATTATTTCTCTTTGATTATTCAAATTTTAAATCAGAGCTCCCCCACAGCACTCACGATTATCTAATAATAGCTTCAATTAACTATGATTTGTTATAAAAAAAAAAAAACCTTGCTGATGGTTGTTTTTATTTCTATTATTTACACACATACCAATGCATATATACATATATGTATCCCAGGGTTCTATTCCTAGTTCTTAAAACCAGACAAAATGATGAGAATAAAAAGGGGTTGAGGATATCACAGAAAGACAGTGACCAGCCCCTGTACTATCCCTTGACTCAGAACCAAAGGGAAGGTGGTAGAATGTATCCCTTCCGCCCTTGTTTTTAATGTAAAGTTAGGGGAAGGGTAGTGCTGGATTTCACATTGATATCAGAAAAGCAGCAATCTTCCCAGTGCTGAACACCTAGTATATAGTAGGCATTAGAATGGCTTCTTAGATTATAGGATTTAGAACTAAGAAGAACCCTTAGATAAATGAAGGAAAAGGAAAGTGATTTGTCTGAAATAACACAATTAAGAAGTAGGGCTTTTAGAAAGAATTCAGAGCAGATATTTTACAGAGGGAAGCAGTTCTTAGAGCACAGAATGGGAGAGTTAAAAGGATCCTTCAAATATCTAATTCACAAGCATTTTCATTTTAAAGATATGGAAAAGAAGGGAAGTAACTTGTCTGATGTCATGCAGCTAATGAGGTTATGGTAAAGCCAAGAGCTGACATTAGAATCCATGTCTTGTGACCCCTGATCAGACTCACTTCCTACTGTATCTCCAACAATCTTCTGTCATGGCAGGGGCTAGTATGACTGGAAAGCAATAACAATGAGGTTTAGGAGATGAAAAGTGGTTCTATTTAGGAATTTTCTTTCAACTTTCATTATGTTTATATTACAAATATTTACAGATTACTCTATTTTCTGTTTCTCATAATAAAAAGTTAAATAAAATTAATAATGCAGTGACTTCATCTGACAATATACATATTTCACATCCATAGCACACACACCCATTTAAAAAAATTAATAGAAATGTATTTATTTCTCCTTCCCACCCACATCCCACTTTAAGAAAGAAAAAAGGAAAGCAAATTTCTTGTAACAAATATATAATCAAATTTCCCCATTGTCTACATACAAAAATATGTCTGATTCTGCACCCTAAACTGAATGGATAGCACATTTCATTATTAGTACTCCAAAATCATGGATGCTCATTGCATTGATCATCATTCTTACAGCTTTAGAGGTGTTTGCTTTTACAAGATTGCCATTATTGTATATTATTCTCCTAGTTCTGCTCATTTCATTTGTCACCAGTATATCAAAGTCTTCAAATGTGTTCATTTTAAAAAGATGAAATTATAATACAAATTGTTCATCTGATTCTGCTTTACTTTATTCTATATCATTTCATATAGATCTTTCTATATCTTTTTTAAATCATCCATTTTCTCATTTCTTACTCCACCACATTCATATAACCATAATTTATTTGACCATTCCTCAATTGATGGACATTTCCTTAGTTTCTTTTTGTTGTTATTTTTGCCACCACAAAAAGAGCTGATATACATATTGTTGTAAATAAAGGATCTTCCTCTGTCTCTTGGATATGTTTAGCAGTCTAGCAGTCTAGCAACTATACTTAGTATAGTTGAGTTAAAGGATATATACTATTTAGTAACTTTTTGTATATAATTTAAAATTCCTTTCTAAAATAGTACATCCATTGCCCATCAATTGGAGAGTGGCTGAATAAATTATGGTATATGAATGTCATGGAATATTATTGTTCTATAAGAAATGACCAGCAGGATGATTTCAGAAAGGCCTGGAGAGTCTTGCATGGACTGATGCTGAGTGAAATGAGCAGAACCAGGAGATCATTATACACGGCAACAACAAGACTATATGATGACCAATTCTGATGGACATGGCTCTCTTCAACAATGAAATGTTTCAAACCAGTTCCAAATGTTCAGTAAAGAAAGCCATATACACCCAGAGAGAGGGATATGAAATGTGGACCACAACATAACATTTTCATGCTCTCTATTGATGTTTGCTTGCATTGTGTTTCCCTTCTCAGATTTTTTTTCTTGTAGATCCGACTTTTCTTGCACAGCAAGATAACTATAAAAATAAGTATACAATTTTGTCAAGTATACGATTTGTCAAGTATTTTAACATAAATAACATGTAGTGGATATCCTGCCATCTAGGGGAGGGGTGGGGACTAGAGGGGAAAAATTTGTAATAGAAAACTTTGCAAGTGTCAGTGTTGAAAAATTACCTATACATATGTTTTGCAAATAAAAAGCTTTAATAAAATAAATAAATATAAATAAATAAATTTATTTTTAAAAATACAACAAAATAAAATAGTATATCCATGTACTCATTTTCCCACAGCCCCTCCAACATTTATCATTTTTCTTTTTTGACCTCTTTACCACTCTGACAGGTATAAAGTGCAATTTCAGAATTGCTTTAATTTGCATTTCTCCATTAGAGTTAATTTGGAGCATTTCCTCATATGGTTATAAACAACCTGAGTTTCTTACCTTGAGAACTGTTTGTTCTTATCTTTAGACCATTTATCAGATGGGCAAAGGCTTTTTTCCATATAAATTTGAATTAGTTCCTCACATATCTTAGAAAAAAGATTCTTATCAGAGAAACTAGTGGCAAATATTTCCCCCAGGTAATTATTTCCAAGTTAATCTTAACTTTATTCATTTGTTTATATATAAACTTTTTAAATTTTATATGATTAAAATTATTCATTTTACCTTCTCTGATACTCTCTATATCTTATATGGTCATGAGCTTTTCTCCTATCCATAGATTGAATAAGTAATTTTGTCCATGTTTCTTTAATTATGATGTGAACTTTTATATTTATTATGTACTTTTTTGAATTTATCTTTTTGTAATATTTGGTCTAAGTCTAATTTTCTTCTATACTGCTTTCTGATTTTCCTAGCAGTTTTTCTCAAATAGTGAGTACCTATCTCAGTAGCTGAAGCCTTTGTGTTTATCAAACACTAGAATATTAGATGCGTTTGTTTTTTTACACTATATATCTAATCTGGTCCCAAAATTGCTTTAATATTAATAATTTAATAATAATTGAGTTCTGGCACTGCTAGGCCTCCTATATTCCCTTTTCATATTTCTCTTAAGATTCCTGACTTTTTTTTAGATGAATTTTGTTTTTTTTTT
>JAJPUD010012349.1:10597-49782 GCA_023553655.1 Myrmecobius fasciatus | reverse complement strand
AATGAGATGATTGAAACCAGTTCCAATTGTTCAATGATAAAGACAATCATATACATCCAGGGAGAGGCTTGTGGGATTGGAATGTGGACTACAACATAGCATTTTCATGCTTTCTGTTGATGTTTGCTTGCATTTTGTTTTCCTTCTCAGGTTTGTTTTTTCTTTCTAGATCCGATTTTTCTTGTGCAGAAAGATAACTGTATAAATATGTATACATATATTGGATTTATCATATATTTTAACATATTTAACATGTATTGGACTACCTGCAATCTAGGGAAGGGTGTGGGGGGAAGGAGGGAAAAATTTGGAACAAAAAGTTTTGCAAGGGTCAATATTGAAAAATTACTCATGCATATGTTTTGTAAATAAAAAGCTTTAATAAAAAAAGGTTGGTAAAAAAATTAAAAAGAAAAGAAATTGCCTTTCCATAAACAGCATCTTACTTTTTAGATCTGTGAAAGGTCCCTTGGTACCTATAGTAGACAAAAATTATCCTTTTTCATCCTTTCTCATTGTTGCCTATATAGAGTGGTTTAGTCCTTGGGGAAGCCTTTCCTAATTTGATTTAAATTTTTATTGTACATGTATCAATTCTAGATGAGTCACTGGAAGGTCAAATATTAAAAGTGAAGATTCAATAGTTTGGCAGAAAATGAGAAAATGAAACTCATTGGAAAAGTCCCTAAAGTTGGGCAAGATTGAAGACAAAAAGAAAAAGGGATGGCAAAGTTTAAGATGGATGAATAGTATTATGGAAACAATAAATATGCACTTGGACAGACTTCAAGATGTGTTGAAAGATATAAGGACCAGGTGTGCTATGGTGCATGAGATTACAAAAAGTCGGACATGACTGAATGACTTAACAAAAACAAAAATAAAAAGAAACAAAAAAACCCAACACCAAACCAAAACCAAAAACAAACCTCACACAAAGCAAAACACGGAAAAGATATCTTAATATGAAGTCACAACTACACACAGCTTGCATACTTTTCCAAAGCATTCAACAAATTCAGCATATATTTTCAAGTTTTCTACTTGTCTGTTTGTTTTTGAATTACATTCTGTTCTCTTTTATACATTTTCTTTTACTTAACCTTAATCATAGATATGGCCTCAGTCAAACAGAGACCTGTTGAAGACCCTAGCTTAAAAAGATGAAGGTCTCCCACTGCATGAAGGGCCACTTCCAGTCATCCTAATCTATATCTAGCCACTGGACCCAGATAACTCTGGAGGGGAAAGTGAGGCAGGTAATCTTGCTCCCTTAAATCCAATTTGCTTGCATGTTATGGCATCACCTCTTTCATGTCGTGCTCCTCTTTGAGAACAAAAGACAAACACCAACATTTTCTTCTACGTGCTTCGTTGGTATATATTTTTTCTTTCCTTTTTGGGCAGTATTATTTCTAGTCTCCCTCTGTCCCTAAATTGTTCTCTACACCATTGGAAGGAAAAGAAAAAAATAATTTCTTTGTAATGATAAGAATAGTCAAGCAAAAAAAAAAAAAAAAAAAAAAACATGTCCCTAAATGAATCTCTTATTTCATATGAATCCATTGCTTCTTTGTCAAGGAGGTGGAACGGGATTGGATAATGAGTTTCGTTATTATTTTACTGAGATCCAGGTTGGTCATGTCATTGATACTAGTTTTTGTCTTTCAAAAAAAATGTTTTTCCAATGCTGTTGTTATTGTGTACATTTTTCTACTGGTTCTCCTCACTTCACTTTGCCTTAGTCTACACCAATTTCCCCAGGTTTCTCTGAAACCTTTTCATCATTTCCTACAAGGGACTAATATTTCATTACATTCATATTCTGTACTGTAAAATATTCAGTCATTCCCCAATAGATGGACAAAAGAGACTCTATATTTATATACTTGGTTCTCTCTCCTCTGCCTATTTCTGTCTCTCTTTGTCTCTCTTTCTGCGTGTGTGTGTGTGTGTGTGTGTTTGTGTGTGTTTTCTTTTCCTCTTTATTTGATTTCTTTGAAATGCTGGCTTAGCAGTAAGTTATACATTGTTTAATGGCTTTTAAAGATGCTTTTCCAAAATGGCTGAATCAATTAACGGCTTTACTAGGAGAAAATTTGTGCCTATCTTCCCAAAGCCCCTTCACCAATTGTCATTTGCCCTTTTTTGTCATCTTTATAAATCTGATATGTGTAAAGTGAAAATTTAGTTATTTTAATTTGTATTTTCCAATAGTGATTGAATAGTGACATTTTTTCATGAGTTTTGATAACTTTTTCTTTATTTATTTGAGAACGGCCTATTCATATATATTGAGGGATCTGTCCTTTATTCTTGAACCCTAACATAATCATCATAATCATGTTATTCCAACAATTATTTATTAAGCACCTACTATGTGCAAAATACAGTGTTGGGAACTAATGATACAAAGCCAAAAATGGAAATGTACCTACCTTCAAAGAGTTTTTAAGAGCCTTTAAATGGAGGAGAATCCAATTGGCCAGAAAATATTGGCATCAGTATTCATGTTCCATATCTTGATTTCTGATTGGAATCAAGATAATAATTATGTTCTTTTTACTTACCTCAGAATATTTGATTGGTTTTTAAGAATTCATCCTTATAAATTCTCTTTCATCATAAAATATGTGCTGATTGTTTAAAATATTTTTATTTTAATAACTTTTATGTAATTTATCTAATTTGCCTTTTACCTATATGCAAATCTAATCACAGTTCTTATATCTCTCTAGTCACCTAATACTCAGCTATTTCACCATTAAATATTTTCACCCAACTATTAATATGTATCTTTAGATATGAAGATAAATTCACACACATCTATGTTTATGAATATACATAGAAAAATATTTTTCTCAATCACCATAATTCCCTTGTGTTTTTAGATCTTTTAACAGCTTCCCCCCATTTATTTTTATAATAAATCAGTCTGATCTTAATTATGGACCTCTGTATTTTTAGTCACACATTCCAGAACTTAGCTTCCTAATGTACTTCTATTTACTCCCATTAATCCAAGCCTATTACCAAAAGTCTCTTCTTATTAATCCCTAAACCTCAATATTCCCTTAGGAAACAAAAAAGATGAGGCCCAAAGAATTAGTGACTTTATGAGAGGGAAAGCTAAAATTAGAATCCAAAGTTCTCCCTAATATGTCACATTTCCTTTCCCATTGATTTGAACTAAATTCACAAATTGTACCATTTTCTTAATGTCTAAAGATTTCAGCAATTTCATGTACCCAGTGTTACCACCAAACTGTACTAACCATTGCCCCAAGTGGCATTTCAATTCTTGTACTGTCACTCCTTCCTGGAATGTCTTTGCTCATTTGTGAAGGATGATTCCGTCCTTGTTACCATAACTTGTAAAACTATGCAGAGTAAATATTTTTACTGATGTATTCTAAAGAATAATAACACAAGCTTCATTGGCACAATAGAAGCCAAATAAGTTGGATTCAAACCCCAGTTCTGAGAATCACTATTTAACTAGTGATTACAGTAACAGATGGCACAATTGACCTTTTATTTCCCAGTTTTCTCAACTATAAAATGAAAGGCTTGGGAAAGATGATATCTTTGGTCACTTTGAGTTCTTGATTCTAAAGGAATATATCCATCTACAATCAGGGTTCTTACCTGAGATCCCTGGATATATTTGAGAGGTCTATGAATTTAGATGTGAAAAAATTTGTATTGTTATTTTTACTAACACAAAAAATTTCCTTCACTTGTGAATATAGGCAACAAATATTATTCTAAGAAGGGGTCCATAGGCTTCTCTGCTATCTCTCTCACCAACACAAAGAAACCTGATCTACAAAAATTGCATTTTTATTTGTTTCTTCTTATGACAATGGGATACACTTCCAAGAGTAAGAATAATGCTTGTTGGTAGTTATTCTTCTGGGTCAAATTTATACATAGTACCTGGGGGCATAAAAGGACCAAACATTTCCAGGAGCAAATTGTCAATTCAGGCCATATGTAACAAGGAAAAAATGTTTTAGAAGATTCATTCTATCCATTCCATTCCATCCACCAAAATGTAATCTCTCTTCCAAAGAAGAGAAACCAGAAGTTTTAGATTTCTAACTGGAGAAAATCTGGCTAAGTCCCAAGATTTCTCTCACACTTGTAGTAAAAGAATTAAATGAATTTGAATCAGTTAATCATTTGTGAGGAAGAAAACAAGTAGATTAAGAATCAAAGTCTACTTTTTTTTTGCTCTAGAATGAAGGAGACTTCACTTTGATTTCTTGAGTTGTAGCTACAGAGATAAGACTTGATAATAATGTGCATATGTAAAGGAATTGTTGGTTTTAATGAACTATAAGACTGATGAGAGTCAATTTTGCAATATGGTAACAACATACAGAAACACATTTGATCTCAGATTGTATTAAAAAAAATAGTATCTAGAACTTGGGAAGTGATAATGTCATTACATTGTAAAGTGATGAGATCCTCTATGTACTATTTATCTCTTTTAGACACCTTGTTTTAGGAAGGATATAGACATACTGGAGGGAGATAACATTGGAGACTTTGCCATAGAATAATAAACTGAGGAGCAGTTAAATGGCACAGTGAAAAGAGCACTGATCATGGAGACAGGAGAACCTGAGTTCAAATTCGACCCCAAACATTTAATACTTATTAGCTGAAAGACCCTGGGCAAGAAACTTAATCCCAATTGCACAAACAAAAAACAAAGAATCAATTGGTTGAACTTGTGTTGTTTATTTTTTTCCTCAATTTATTTTTTCAAATACATGTAAAGATAGTCTTCTACATTTATTTTGGTAAGATTTTGAACTCCAAATTGTTTCTTCTTCCTTCCCTTAGTTCCCTCCTCACCAAGACAAGCATTATGATATAGATTATATATGTATAATCATATTTAACATATTTCCATATTTATTATGTTGTGAAAGAAAAAAATCAGACCAAAGGGGGAAAATATGAAAAAGAAAAGGCAAATCAAGAAAAGTGTGAAAATCGCATGTTTCTATCTTTATTTGGTATCCATAGTTCTCCCTCTATATGCAGATGATATTTTCTATCCCAACTCTATCAGAATTGTGTTCAATCACTATATTGTTGAGAAGAGCTAAGTCTATCACAGCTGCTCATCACATAATCTTGCTGTTGTATGATGTTCTGGTTCTATTCACTTCACTCAGCATTAGTTTATGTAATTCTTTCCAGGTCTGAAATTAGCCTGTTCATCATTTCTTATAGAAAAATAATATTGCATTGCATTCATATACTTTAACTTATTCAGCTATTCCCCAAATGAAATGCATCCATTCAATTAACCAATTCCTTGTCACCACAAAAAAAAGAGTAGCTTCAAAAATTTTTACACGTGGTTCCTTTTCCCTTCTTTATGATTTCCTTGTGATATAAACCCAGTAATGGTGCTGCTGGGTCAAAGGGTATGCACAGATTTATAGCCCTTTGGACATAATTCTGCTCTCTAAAATGGTTGAATTATTTCACAATTCTATCAACAATGCATTACTGTCCCAGTTTTCCCACATCCCCTCCAACATTTATCTTTTCCTGTCATCTTAGCCAAACCAAAAGGTGTGAGATGGTACCTCAGAGTTGTTATAATTAACGTTTCTCTAATCAATAGTTATTTAGAGCATTTTTTTCATATACTATAGATGGTTTTAATTTTGTCATCTAAAAGTGGTCTGTTCACATCATTCAACCATTTATCAATTGGGGAATGGCTTGTATTCTTATAAATTTGACAGAGTACTTTATATATTTTAGAAATGAGACTTTTATCAAACACTGGCTTTAAATATTTCTTCCCAGCTTTGTGCTTCCCTTTTAATCTTGTTTCTGTTGATTTTGTTTGTGCAAAATCTTTTTAATTTAATGTAATCAAAGTTGTCCATTTTGCTTTTCATAATGTTCTCTAATCCTTCTTTGGTCATAAATTCCTCACTTCTCCAAAAATCTGATAGGCAAATTATC
This sequence comes from Myrmecobius fasciatus, assembly GCA_023553655.1. Lineage (NCBI taxonomy): Eukaryota > Metazoa > Chordata > Mammalia > Dasyuromorphia > Myrmecobiidae > Myrmecobius > Myrmecobius fasciatus. The sequence continues at coordinate 43,779 of JAJPUD010012349.1, read as the reverse complement.
CCTTGCTCTCCTAATTTGTTTATGGTAACATCCTTATGTCCAAATCATGTACTCATTTTGACTTTATTTTTGAGATGTAGGTCTATGCCAATTTTCTGATATATTATTATACAGTTTTTCCTGCAATTTTTGCCAAATAGTGAATTTTTATTCCAGAGTTTGGGGGTTTATCAAATACTATGTTTCTATAGGTCTTGATTATTGTGTCATGTATATCTAACCTCTTTCACAGATCCACCACTCTATTTCTTAGCCAGTACCAAATAGTTTTGATGATTGTTGCTTTATAATATTGTTTTAGGTTTGTTACTACTAAGCCACCATCCTTTGTATTGTTTTCATTAACTCCCTGGATATTCTCTATCTTTTGTTCTTCCAGATGAATTTTGTTGTTATTTTTTCTAGCTCTATAAAATAATTTTTGGCAGTTTGATTGATATGGCACTGAGCAACTAGACCAAGTTATTCAGAATTGTCATTTTTATGACAATTTTTATGTCAAATTTTATTTTAGCTTGGCCTATTCTTGAGAAATTAATACATGGCCAAGTTACTAATCCCTCTCTGGGAGTCAAAGCAACTTAAATTATAAAGCACAGTAGGGTATTTCATTTGATCCTCACAACCATGAAGATGACTTTTCCCCCACTTTACAGATGAGGAAATGGGTGTTATGTAAGTGTCTTTTTGGTTACAAAATTACTATTCCAAAAGGATAATTCATGGTTATCAGGATCTTTAGAGAGAAAAAAATTAATTTTTATAGTAGAAATTGAACAAGTAGGGTGGGAAGGGAAAAATGTTAATATTAAGTGTTAGTTTTAATGAATGTACAATATAATTTAATGTTAGAAGTACACAAATGGGTACAACTGAATTTAGAAAGTAGCACAAGAGACTTGAAGTGGGAAGTGGAAAGGGATCATGAAGTAGGAAAGGAGCACTTAATGAAGATAGTAGGATGCCCAAAACAAACTTACTAAATAATGTTTGTTGGAGACACGCCCTGACAAACATGAAAATTTCTGTCTCTTTATCTCAGCCAGTTTGGAAGCTCAGGAGCCAGTCGCAGGTAAATTTCATTACTAGTAAACACTGGAGCTTTAAACTATTCCATTTATCACACCTGTTTTAGTTCATCCTTAGGCAGTCTGGTGCTCCCCCACTCCCAAGAACTCCACATACTTTGAATGATCACCTAACTGACTTTAATCGTACTGCAGTTTAGAACTTTCAAATTCAAGTGATCTGCCAGACTCATCCTCCCACTGTAACAGGGATTACAGGAGGAGACCACCACACCTGGCCCCCATGGAATTTTCTGGCCAGGTCTTTGAAGATAGCAATGATAACTGATGCCAGTCTTCTGACAGAAAGCCATTAGGGGTTAGTGAATGCCATCTAGATCACCTGGACTTGAATGACAACTTAAATACTTACTATCTATGTAAACCTGAATAAATCTCATAATCTCTTTGGGGCACAGTTTCCACCTCTGTAAAATGAGAAATTGAACCCATTGACCTTTATAAGCCTTTTGCAGTTTTAAATCTATGATCCTCTGAATTGCTAAACTAATCAATGAATACCACTCCAATTCCCCAAAGCTTACATGTGATGAACTCATCTCAATCCATAGAGTTCAAATCAGCAGGTCAACTTGCCTCAATTTTATGAAAAATCAAGCAAACTTCCTTCATCTATAGAAAAAAAAACTCACAACCAAGTCTCTTGTAGCAAGTCAAATCATTACTTAGCAATGCTCAGAAGAGTCTGAAGCTAATCATTCAGCTTTGTTTCATTAGCCCTGCTGTAATGTAGCAAAGCTAATGCAGTCAGAAGCGGTGAGCGAGGCCTTCACCGTGGAAGGAGCTCCTTTCACTTTAGCAATGAAAATTAAATGTGGAAATAATTCCCTGCTCCTTTTTGGAATATTACTGTGCTATTAAATAGGCTAAGACTATTAAAAAGTAATGACATGAAGTTGCATGCATCATTATTTTAAAAGAGATTGAATGAGAATATACTGTTGATCTGCTCTACTCATCGCCTAATCCTGGGTTTAAGGGTTCTAGTGTGCACATCTATTGTACTTGCAAAATTTCAGCTCCTGTTTCAAAGAAGGGAATTTGGTTTCTCAGAAAATGGACAGATAGGTGCTCATAAAAACATTTCAATTATTTTGATCAGACTTTCATTAGTGTTAAGTCAATAATGACTACTGGAAACAGCATGTGTGACTCAGAAGACACAAACTAAGCCATGTTGGGTGGAAGTGGGCAACTGACTAAATGGATTTTTAAACCCCACTGGCCTTTCCTGAGTAACATGTGGTGAATCACCTACCTTAGATGTTGAAATTGAATGTCCAAAGAAGCCACAGAAATTTGAACAGACTGTTTTTTGGTATTCTTCATCCTTCTGAGATCAGTCAGAACTGAAGATCTCACAAGGCAGGTAGGACCAACTACTTCCAGCTATAGTAAGGTCCAAAAAGACTGATTTAAAAAAAGACAGGGTCCAGGATTGGACCATAACAAAATAATATATGAGTGGAAGAGAGTAGTTTTATATTCGTGATTTCATTGATGTGAGGAACTTTTGGCACAGAGATTTTCTTTAATAATTCAGGTCAGTCAACCCTGAGATACCACTTCACACCTGTCAGATTGGCTAAAATGACAGGAAAAGTTAATGATGAATGTTGGAGGGGTTGTGGGAGGGCTGGGACACTGATGCATTGTTGGTGGAGCTGTGAACGGATACAGCCATTCTGGAGAACAATTTGGAGCTATGCTCAAAAAGTTATCAAACTGTGCATACCCTTTGACCCAGCAGCATTTCTATTGGGCTTATATCCCAAAAAAATCCTAAAGGAAGGAAAAGGCCCCACATGTGCAAGAATGTTTGTGGCAGTCCTTTTTGTAGTGGCTAGAAACTGGAAATTGAATAGATGCCCTTCAATTGGAGAATGGCTGAATAAATTATGGTATATGAATATTATGGAATATTATTGTTCTGTAAGAAATGACCAGCAAGATGATTTCAGAGAGGCCTGGAGAGACTTACATGAACTGATGCTGAGTGAAATGAGCAGAACCAGGAGATCATTATACAGGGCAACAACAATACTATATGACGATCAATTCTGATGGACATGGCTCTCTTCAACAATGAAATGTTTCAAACCACCTCCAATTGTTCACTGAAGAAAGCCATATACACCCAGAGAGAGGGATGCGAAATGTGGACCACAATATAACATTCTCATACTCCTTGATTGATGTTTGCTTACATTGTGTTTCCTTTATCTGATATATCGTTTGTGTAGATAAGATTTTTCTTGCACAACAATGATAAGTTTGGAAATATGTATACATATATTCGATTTGCCAATATTTTAACATGATTAACATGTAGTGGATATCCTGCCATCTAGGGGAGGGGTGGGGAGTTGGGGGGAAAAATTTGTAACGGAAAGCTATGTAAGGGTTATTGTTGAAGAATTACCCACACATATGTTATGCAAATAAAATAAAATTAAAAAAAAATAATTCAGGTCAGTGACTGCTCTGTAACATAGAATTTTGGAGAGTTTTAGGTGGCATTGTCAAATTAAAAATTTGCTTGTAGTCATATAGCCAGGCTGTATCAGAAGCAGAATTTGAGCCCAGATCTCCCTAAACTTGAGGGTCTGCACTCTGTTATCTATATCATATTGCTCTGAATTGTCACTCCCAAAGCTGGTCTGTTGCCACAGGTTTTTTGGAAGAGAAAATTAGCTTTGAATACAATGTTTATTTTCCTGTGATGTGTCATCCCAATGAGATAAACACTTTCACATACACTATCTTTATTTTTCCGTTCACTAAACTATTTTCATAAAATACAATGAATACATTAACTCTCTCTCTCTCCCAGAAACAACTTCAGTTATGTAAAATCAATGCAAGCAAGATTAGAAAGAAAGAAGAAGTCTGGGAAATAATCTACAGAGCAAGTGTCTCTGATAAAGGTCTCATTTCTCAAATACATAGAGAAAGGAGTCAAATGTATAATAATACAAGCCATTCCTCAGATGATAAAAAACACAATTGATATGAGCAGTTATTTCTCAAATTATCTATAAGTATATGAACAAGTGCTTTAAATTGCTTTTGATTGGAGAAATGTAAATTAAAACAACTCTTTTATACTATCTCACACCTGTCAGATTGGCTAGTATGACAAAAAAAAGGAAAGTTAAAAATGATGGAGAGGATGTGTGAAAACTGGGAATCTAATGGATTGTTGGTGAAGTTGTGAACCCTTCCAACTATCCTGGAAAGCAATTTGGAGCTTTGTCTAAAGTGCAGCAAAAGTATACATACCCTTTGATCCAGCAATATCATTAGTAGTTCTAGATCCCCCAAAAACCGTAAAAAGGGGGAAAGGATATACATATACAAAATATTTGTAGTAGTTCTTGTGGTGGTGGCAAAATATTGGAAATTGAGAAGATGCCCATTAATTGGGGAATGACTTGAACAAACTGTGTCCTATGAATATAATGGTGGAATATTATTGTGTAATAAGAAATGATGAACAGGCAGATTTCATCAAAATATGGAATTATAATTATAAGAACTGATGTAAAGTGAAATTAGCAAAACCCAGAAAAATGTTGTATCAACAATATTGTGTGATGACTGTGAATAACTCATCTCTTCTCAGCAACACAATGATCCAAAAGAAGTCATACAAGAAAATTCTATTGATACTTAGATAAAGAACTGGTGGACTCTGAATGAAAATTCACTTATTTTATTTTTGGGTGTTTTTTCCTCCTGATTTGTTTGATTTGTTTCTTCTTTCACAATGGTGACTAATATGGAAATATGTTTTATATGATAGCACATGTACAATACATAGCAAATTGCCTCTCATCTTCAGAAGAGGAGAAGGGAGAGTGGGAGGAAGAAAAATTTGGATCTCAAAATCTTGTAAAACTGAATGCTTAAAATTTTATTGACATGTAACTGGGGAAATATAAATTATTATTTAAAAAACTAAACATAGAGCTTCTAAGAAAGCATATCCATTACACTAGATGTCTATTCTCTTTTTAAATAATGTTCTGATAATATTGAGTCTGATAAATATCAACTAGTAACTAACTTCTTTTCCATTGGTGTACATGTCAGGAATCATAGAATCTTAAGAGGGCCTTAAAGACCAGTCCAACCTGTACAAAAATCTTTCTACAACATCCTCAACATATAGTGATTTGCCTTCTAGTGTAGGACCAGCAAAGATGATATTTTTTCTATGGACACTATTAATTGTTATTATTTGTCACTAATTGTTAACTATTAGTTGTTAGCATAATGGATAAAATGCTGGACATTGAACCAGAAAGGCCAAAATTCAAATCTAGCCTCATATTTTACTAGTTATGAGATTCTAGAAATATCACTTTAACCTGTTGGTCTCAGTTTCCTCAACTGTTTAGAGGATAATACTAGCATCTACTTCACAAGATTGATCAAATGAGATTATATATGTAAGGTGTTTTAATAAATAAAGTGCCAGATAAAATGCTATCTATTATATCATCATCATTAATATTAACAACTTTTCCTCTTAACCTTAAATCTGTTTCTCTACACCTTGCATTCATTGTTCCTGGTTCTGTCTGTTGGGACCAAACTCTCTTAAACCTCAACAGAATGAGAACATGGAAAAGATGCTGACTCTAGAACCAAAGAGTCTGGGTTCAAGTTCTACCTCTAAAGCTTATTACCTTTTCATCTGTAAAAAGAGGAGGAGGTAGAGCAGATGGCATCTGACATCCCTTCCAGTTTTATGAAACTACATCTTTCTTCCTATTCTTACCTCCCATCTTCCCATTTTCAGGCTACATATCCCCAGTATATACCCTTTGGTGAGAAGAGGAACAGAGTCTCAGAAATGGAGCCATTGTCTTTTTCCCCTAAAGGATCCTTATTTAGAGGGGCTAGAATTCTAATCACACTCCTGATCATGTTTCTCTGGAAAAAAAAATCACTCCACAGCAGCTTCATTAGTCATTAGTTCATTTAAGTATTTCCAAGAGCTTTCTAAGAAGACTTTGAACCTTAATTCTAAGAAGTTTCTCTACATAACTCTGCATACTCTTGGGAAATTTTTAAAAAATACTGAGATGATAGGGACAGAATATAAAAAATAAAGACATGAATGTATTGCTGGGGCCTTAATATAATTGTAACCTGTATCTACATAGGGATAGGTACTGAATCTGGGAAATCTTTGTATAGGGAGCTTCCAGAAAGAAATGTCTAGCCACACAGATTTATGCCTTCTCTGCAACTACTACTCTTAGAGAACTGCCTCTAAGAGATTAAGTGACATTTGATTAAAGGTCATAGAGCCCAAATAAGTCAGAGTTGGGTTCTTCCTGGTTCTGGAGCCAGTTTAGGTCTTCCTGGTTGTGAAGCCAGTTTCCATTCAGTGAATCACACTTTCCTCTATCTACACAGATTCTAAGAAATAATCCCTTAAAGTCAATTGGATTCTCAGTCAAAAGACTTAATGAAATGGGAGGGGGGAGTCTATAGATTAGACCTCAGGATAAGGGAGGTTATTGATAAAAGGAAGAGCAGAAGGGTTTTTTAATGTCTTTTTTAAAAATCCAAATAGGTTCATTCCCATCTGTTTATAGACTAAAGCTGAATCTCTTCTTTCTGTCTGTCTAGAACTCCCTGAGGGAAATTATCTTGAGCATGGATGAAGATAATTCAGTGAGTTAGAGACCTTGAGTCTGTTAAATCTAGCACTTTGTTGAATGTAGGATTAAGATACCAATGGATTTCGGCACCTAACAAAGTGAGACACAAAATTTGCACTTAATAAATGTTTCTGATTAATTGATTAAAGAATCACCCCTAATTTATATTTTTCCTCCAATAGTAAACCACCATGTATCATTTATCTTTGATTTTTTTTAAGTCTGTATTTGAAGCTGTTGACTGAGTCAGTTGTACCCTACAGTTTCCTGGAGAGTTGGTTCATTTAAGTATTTCCCACCAGCAGTTAGCATGGCTTAGTTTAGTGTGATATGCATATGCTCCCAGAGAGATGCTGGGATGATAATGGAATATTGCTACATCTATTAATACTCAACAGTATTCCTTACTGTCAGTGCCTCCTTTGGAAGCTCATCAAAAACCAGTTGGTCTCTGTGCTTAGAGGTGAAATTATGATGTCAAGCAGGAAAAGAGGGAGTGTTCTAGTGCCTGGCCGATGGAAACAGAAGAATTTCCCAAGCCATATTCTATTTCTGTTTTTAACTGGCTAACACTTCTGGTCTCAGGCATCCATTTAGACTTAAATCAATTAAATTCAATAACTACTTATTATGTGCCTACCACCTGCAAGGCACTGTTATAGACATTGAAGGGTGCAAAGATAAAAATAGAAAAGTATCTACTCTCTAGCAATTTACATTATTTTAGGGGAGATGCAACAGGCACATAGATAAATGTCACATAAGGTGCTTTGAGAAGTAATAAGCAAGAAAATATCATAAATAAAATTTGGGAAATGAGAAAAGAAGTCATGGTAATTTGAAGCTGTTAAAAGCACTGATAACTAAGTGAAAGAGGAAGGCTTCAATCAATCAGTTAATATGTATTTATTAAGAACTCATGCTCAAAGAATTATTCTGGGCACTGGGGATACAAATGTAAACAATGAAACAATCACATTCTCTTGTGGCAGCGGGGTGGCATAGTAGATAGAGTACCAGCCTAGAAGTCAGGAAGACCTGAGTTCAAATGTGATCTCAGACACTTAACACTTCCTAGCTGTGTGACCCTGGGCAAGTCATTTAACCCCAATTGCCTCAGGAAAAAAAAAAAACCTCATTCTCAATAATAACAACTAGGCACTACACTAAATGTTTTACAAATATTGTCTCATTTGCTCCTCACTACAAATCTGGGAGGTATGTTATTTCTTATCCCCATTTTACAGAGGAGGAAACTGAGTCAAAAACAGAGGTTAAGTGACTTGCTTAGGGACACATAACTAGTACATGTCTGGAGCTGGATTTCAATTCAGTTAATTTTGAAAAAAGCTATTTTTATTGATCTCTGATAAGGTCAGAAACCAAATTACAAAATGTTGAGGAGCTCATGAGAGATGTTGAGGTGTGTGTATGTATGTAGTATGTATGAATATAGTAGATGGTGTAAGTCAGAATGAGGAGTATAGAATAACATAGGTTACATATCCAGGCGAATAGAGGAATGATAGTGCTTTAAACAAAAAATAAGGAAGCATATGAGGCAGCAGTTTGAGGAAAAAGACTAGGAGTACAATGTTTTTCATACATTGAGTTGGAGATATCTTTTATCAATCAGTTGAGGCAAAATAATGCCTTCTCTTCCAAACTAGTTTATATTTAATTACTTTGCATAAATTTGTATGTATTGTCTTTACATTTAATGTGCATATGTACTTGTTGCCTTGCATATTACAATATAAGCTCAAGAATTGTTGCTTCCTTCTTTGTATTTGAATGCCTAATACTGTTCCTGAAACATGATGGGTGCTTAATAAATCCTTGCTGATTGGCAAATTGATTGAACAATTCAAGTATAGGGAACAGAGTGAACAAAAATGTGAAGGAAGGAAAATATCAGATATGTATTGGGGATAATGAGTAGGAAAAGAACTAATAAATAGGGAAAGATGAAAGATTAAAGAGAGACAAGAAATCATTGAGAGGTCAATCTTCTGGAGAAAACAGGAGGGGAGGGGATCAAGGCTATATAGGGAGGAGTTAGCCTTGGCAAATGGAAGGGCAACCTTGTTGACAGAGAAGAGGAAAAGGAGAGCATGAGGAATGAAGCCAAGGTGTTTTTTAGATGGAGAAAAAAGGTAAAAAGGGGGATCATGTCATAGATTTGAGTTTTCTCTGAACTGAGACTTGAAGGAAAATAGGAATTAAGACAGAGGTTCATAAAAAAAAAATTCATTCTGGTCAAGTGGATGATTTGTGCAAATGCAGGAAGCAGTAGATAGAAAGTTGAATTTTGGGGATGTCTATATACCAGTTTGGCCAGATATCCATTACTAAGATTAATGTGAAATGTCATTCCATTTCAAACAAAAATTTATGTATCTGCAGGCAATGGCAAGGGTGGTATGGAAATATTAGTGAGACAGATTACCTGCCTCTTTCACCAAGCTTGCAAACTTTTGGTAAATGCAACATATATGTATATGTGTGCATACATACATGTATGTATACATATGTGTATATGCACAGGTATGTGTGTCCATACATATGCACATATATATTCATATGTGTGTACCTAACTAAAACATGAAATAGAACACAATAAATATATTTAAAAATTAAAATGTTATACCAGTTCTGAGGGCAGAAAGAATTTCTCACAAGAAGAATCAGGAAAGGTTTCATGAAACAGTTGAATCATGAAAGATGACTCTAGGCAGAGATAGGGGAAAATAAGAGAAACAATCCAGGTACAAAAGAATGAGCAAAGTCATGAAAGAAAGTGGGGACACATGCATGGTATAGCAAATAGTCCATTATGGTTGGAGAACAGAGTAAACGGAATTTTTTTTTTTTTTTTTTTTTTTTTTTTTTTGCCGAGGCAATTGGGGTTAAGTGACTTGCCCAGGGTCACACAGCTAGGAAGTGTTAAGTGACTAAGATCAGATTTGAACTCAGTTCCTCCTGACTTCAGAACTGGTGCTCTATTTTTAATGTGTTATTCAATTCATTCAGTCATATCCAGTTCTTCACAACATCATTTAGGGTTTTCTTGGCAAAGATACTGGAGTGGTTTGACATTTCTTTTTCCAGTTCATTTTACATATAAGGAAACCGAGGTAAACAATGTGAAGTGACTTGCCCAGTGTCACCCAGCTAGTAAATGTCTAAGGCCAGATTAGAATTTAGGTTTTCCTTTCTCCAGATCTCGTGATCTATCCACTCTGCCACAGAATGGGAAAAATTAAGGTAGTAATAAATATAGAAGACCAGGGACACCAGTATAATAAGTTTGGCCATTACTCATTTGTCAGTGGGGGCCCCTTGAAAAGTTTTGACCAGTTGAATGACTTGATTAGAATGCATTTATCATCTTATTAGAAAATTAATCTGGGAGTGATAGGACAGATTGAGGAGGAGAGACTAGGAGTGGGAAGACTGGCAGTAGTCCAAGCAGATGGTAATAAAGACCTACACTGGGGTGGCAGTAGTAGGAAATGGTAGGGAATCTGCTAGGGGCAGATGTTAATCTTCCTTGGAAGTTGAAGTTAGGATAAAGAAGCAAAAAAAAATCTGATTAGGCAGGATTTTCTTGACCTCAGATGTCTACAAGTCTATTGTAATAGACATTCAAGTCTATTTAGCAGACATATCAAGGAAATTACCACTAATTGGTGAGGGCAAATTTTCTTGGTAACTAAAGAAAATTTTAATTTATAGTTTGTGGTGGTTTTCTCTAAAATAGTAGATCTTTCTTGTAGGAAGTTTTCCCTTTCTCAAAGACATTTCACTGAAGAGGGTTGGTGGAGGGAGGAAAGACTTATCTAAAGTTGGATACCAGACAAGGAAGAATGGCTGACAGCAAGACGGAGTAAATAATTTCAAATGAAATATTCATGTGCAAAGGAAATAGAATCTGAGTGTAATAAAAGAAATGTGCTGCATATTGGTGGGCCTGGTATTCTGAAAATTATGCCCCTTGTCACCTCAGCAATATGAGGCTTAAAATATATAATTAATACTAAACATTAATAATGCATTTCTAATTTCCAGTTGCAAAAATATAGCTTTTCTACTTTCTTAGAGAATCACCTACATTTTTGTCATTATCATTTTGTCATAAAAAGCACACATGATTTAATGGACAATAAACTGGTGTGTGAGCTGATATTCTGAGGCCAGGCCAAACTCTTTAGGAAGCAACTTCATTTATCACTGAGACCTCTGCTTTGGCTTGCAGATAATTTAGGTGGAACAGAATAAAAGAAAACTTGCTCAAGGATAGCAGAGCTTCCAGGTAACTGGAGGCCTTTCCTATGTGACTGGCTTCTAGGGAGGCCCAAATATTAGGAATTCAAGAATGGTCAGGGTTGGAGTGGGAGAGATGGATTGAGTGGGGAGGAATAAGGAGGATGAATCTTCTGTTTGCCCTTTAAGCATCTTTATGTAGAATCTCTAAGAAATATATGTCCTCTTTCTTCCTGCCCTTCTTCTATTTTTTACTATCTGGTAACTGTAATTGTGAGGCATCTGTTAAAGAAATGGATACAGTTAACCTGAGGCAGAGGCTACTTTGGTCAGAGAATGGAGAGAATACTAGACTAGGAAAGATCTGAGTTCAAATGTAGCCTCAGGCACTTACTACTTGTAGGATTATAAATAAATCACTTCCCTTCTCTCTATTTTAGGGTCTTTCTCTGAAAAATGGGTATAATAATAGCACCTGCCTCTTAGAGTGGTTGTGAAGAGTAAATAGGGTAGTATTTATCAAGCATTTTGTAAACCTTGAAGCAGCATATAAATGTCTGCTGTTATTATTTTATTGTTATCTGACACAAGTCCCCTATCTTCCCTTGTGTTCCAGATTTTTTTTTCTTCTTTGATCAAAATTTACTTGTTGAGTCCTACTTCCTTAGGATCTTGGGCTTTGTTTGGATTAATCTGATAATTTAACCTGGACCAAAGTATCTATATAATTATAGCAATACAACTATACTACTATAGAACTATAACTGTTGACTCTTGTGACCCTCTTTGGGATTTTCTTGGCAAAGATAAAGAGGTTTGTTATTTCCTTCTCCAATCCATTTTACAGATAAGGAAAAAAAGGAAATAGGGTAGTGACTTGCCCAGGATTACACAGTAAGGACAGATGTGAACTGAGGAAGACATATTTTTCTGACTCCAGGGCTTATGCTCTTTATACAATACTATCTAGCTGCTTTCAGTGCTTCAAATCAGAGGAGGGAGTACAAGAGTGGAATTTTAGAAATCAAGGCCAAGCTAGAGAAGGGGGGTTATTCATTTTTGTATTGGGGGGATAAAGAAAGAGGGAAATGGTGGTGAAGAATTTCATTGACCCTTAAATCATCCCAAATGACAAACTGCAGAAGCATGTTGGTGGTGTATTGAGAATTGGATCTGGAGTCAAGAAGACTAGTTCAAATTTGACCCCAGACACTCCCTCTGTGACTTTGGGAAAGTCACTTCATTTGTCTTCACCAATGGCAGATCCCCTCCCTCTCACCCAATTTCTCCATGCCTAGTCCCATTTAACGCCAACAAAAACACTGAAATCAGTTTTTAGGTTTTCATTATACAGAGGAGATTTTAAGGTTGGCAGATACCTGCTTGGTGAGGGGGCTGAGTAATCTCCCAGAATAAAAACTCTCTTCATCTATACAGCTCTGAACTTCTTCATGGTGTAGGGATGTTATCTCTAGAAAGGGAGCATTGCCATCCTAAGATTTCATGAACTCTCTGTCTTCATTTAGTTTCACACTACATCATGCAAAGTGTCTTTAACAGAAATGTTCCTTTATGTGAGATAGCAAGAACTGGGAAAAATAGATGCCCATTTAACAAGAAGGGATAAAATAATTGTTGTCTGTGAATGTAATGGAATATTACTCTGCTGTATGAAACAATAAATATAAACAATCTAGAGGAAGCTGAAAAGACATAGATAGAGAAATGCAAGGTGAAGTAAGCAGAACCAGGTAAGCAACATGCGCAAAGACTGCAATAAGTTAAATACAAAGGGAAAAAATGAAAAACTGTGTAATTATTACCAAACTTTACCTTAAAGAAGAGATAAGAAGGTACAACTCCCTGGTTAATTTGCAGAGGTGTGTATGGTAGTGGTATTTTGGGTGTGTAACATTACATATACTGTCAGACTCAATTGATATGCTCATTAATTCTAATGGACTTTTCTCCTTCTCATTTCATTTTTCTTTGCTGAAAGAAAAAAAATGTTGCCAGGTCAAGGAGAAAAATACTTCAAGCGATTATTTTTTTAAATACTGTTAGAATAACAAAAGATTTAGCAGTTTCTATATTAAAAGACTGAAGGCATGGAACATTACATTTCTAAGAGCAAAGGAATTGGACTTGTAACCATTCAGGAAGGAATTGGACTTGTAAATTGATCTGCTTGATTCAGAAAAAAAAGAATATAAACATTAAAGATTAATTATAAAGGATTTAATAAGGTCAAAATGTTTACTTCTTATATGAGAAAATTTTGCCTGTAATTCTTGTATTTATTTTTCTTGAGTGTTTTTTTTGCTCTATGTTTTCCTTTATAACATGACTATTATGAAAATGTTTTCCATGACTAGACACATATAACATATTAAATTTCTTGCATTCTCCCGTAGAAGGCAAGGGAAGAAAAGAGAGAATTTGGAATTTAAAGTTCTAAAAATCAGTCTTAAAAATTGTTTTTAATATGTAACTGGGGGGAAGTAAAACATTAAATTATAATAAAAAAGAAATGATGCCAGCAAAAAAAATTTACCATAGAAAATGATCTATCAATACTAAACCTAGGTGCATCAAATGCTATAGCACCATAATTTTTTGAAGAAAAAGCTAAATGAATTATAGGAGGAAATAGATAGCAAAACTATAAGAGAGGAGAACTTCAATGTTCCCCTCTCAGAACTAGATGAATTTAAGAAAAATTAAATAAGAAGCTGAGTAGATATGATAGATATCTGGAGAGAATTGAATAGAAAAAGAAAGGACTACATCTTTTTCTCAGCAGTATATGGTACCTTTATAAGTTTTTTTTTTTTTTCTTTTTGCTAAGGCAATTGGGGTTAAATGACTTGCCCAGGGTCACACAGCTAGGAAGTGTCTGAGACCAGATTTGAACTCAGGTCCTCCTGACTTCAGGGCTGGTGCTCTATCCACTGCACCACCTAGCTGCCCCACCTTTATAAAAATTGATCAAGGCATCAAAGCCTTATACTTAAAAGCAGAAATGTGGAAGTATTAAGTGCATCTTTTTTGATCATAATGTAATAAAGTGATATTTAATAAGGGAACATTGAAACAGATTAAAAGTTATTTGGAGTCTTAACAAGCTAAAAGTAAACAATGAATGGATTAAGGAACAAATTATAGAAAGAGTTAATAATTTCATTAAGAGAATAACAATAGTGAGGCAACACACCAAAACTTATGGAATGAAACAAAAAGCAATAGAGGAAAACATATATATCTAAATGCTTATATTAATAGAGAAGAGAAAGGACAAACCAATGAATTGGATATGCAGTTTAAAAAATAGGAAAAGAACAAATTAAAAATCTTCCATCAAACTCCAAATTGTAAATCCTAAAAATTAAAGGTGAAATTAATAAAATTGATTGTTGAGGCTATTATTGTTAAGCCATGCATGCATTTCACTTTATTTTTAGTTTAGTTATCTCCTTACTTCCCTTTTCTATAATAATTGTGCCTTAATGAGTTAAGTGCTGGATTCAAAGTCAGTAAAGCCCAACTTCAAATCCTTTCTACTGTGTGACTTTGGCCAAGTCACTTAATCTCTAGTACTCTGACAAAAAGAATCCATAGGAGAAGGAAATAGCAAGCTACTTCAGTTATCAGCCAAGAAAATCCCATGGACACTTGAGCTATGAGGTCACAAAGAGTTGGACAGGACTGCTCAAGGAAATAACAACAACAGAAATAACAACTCCTTTCCTGATGTTTTTATGAGGATGAAATGAAATAACAAAAATAATTTGCAAATAGTTTTACAATTGTTATTTAAAAGCTATTCTTTGAGATCATTTTAGAAATCTGAGTAGATTGATTAGATTCTTGTGCATCCACAAAGAGAAGCAATTTAGTTAGCTCTCCCTTTTCTTCAGTAGCCTACAGAAAATAAGACTTAAGAACGATGAAAGTTGTCTCCAAGTACTTCAAGATCTTCTGTATGAAAGAAGGATTATATCTCTATATGT
This sequence comes from Myrmecobius fasciatus, assembly GCA_023553655.1. Lineage (NCBI taxonomy): Eukaryota > Metazoa > Chordata > Mammalia > Dasyuromorphia > Myrmecobiidae > Myrmecobius > Myrmecobius fasciatus. The sequence continues at coordinate 28,737 of JAJPUD010012349.1, read as the reverse complement.
CTTTTTATTTATACATGTTTGTATATGTATACACACATACACACATGCCTGTGTGTAATATGTACAAACATACACACTTACTTTTTTTCTTTTTAGCCACAGAAAATTAAATTTGAGCAAGGGGTGGGAGTTATAGAGAGACTGAATTAGATTTAACATAAGGAAAACTTTTCTAACAATTTGAGCCATCTGAAGTTGAATGGGCTGCCTCAGAGTTCATGTGTTCCCTTTCCCTCAAGGTCTTCCAGCAAAGGCTGAATGACTTGTCAAATCAAGTCAAATCAACAAGCATGTAATTATTGGGCATTTGGTAGGGAATATTCTCTTCCAGTTAGGGGCTGGATTCAAATGCCTCTAAGGTCCTTCCTAACTAAGGGGAGTCTATAATTCTTTTCTCATCTGTGATGACAATAGAGCTGCCACATTTGAACTTAAATACCTCAGGACGGGACATGCTGTACAAGAAATAAACATGGCACTGAAAGGAGTGCAGTTTGTAGGATCTGACTCCCCCCTTTAGTAATGGTGAAAGACGTAGTTATGACAGCAAAAATAAAGATAATTTATCTCCCCGGCTAATCACATCATTTTTTATTGTGTGAATCATTTGAATCCTTGAAGAGGCCTGATTAAGGAGCCTAAAATCTTGGGTTCCAAAGATGACCCCATCATTTACGTGATAAAGTTCTTCCTTTCTCTATGATTTCCTCATCTGAAAATAAAAGAATTTGAGGAGATACCCATGAGGACTCATAGCTCTAAAGCTATGTGTTTACAATCTTATGTCTATATAACCCTGGTATATAAAAAGACTCTAACAGTTAGGTGTATCGAAAGCAGGAAAATCTGAGCTATTAGTTGTGTGACCCAGAGTAAGTCACTCTAACCTCTATCTGCTTCAGTTTTTCACATGTATAAAATGGGCATATAGTGTGTGTATGTGTGTGTGATAGGAATATAAATAGCACTTCTCTTACAGTTTTTCTGAGGATAAAAACGAAATTACATTTGTAAAATGCTTCAAAATCTTCAAAATATATTAAAAAATCTCAATATATAAACGCTAGCTAGTTATTCCCATTATTATTCTTTAAAATTCTATTATAATTAAATTTAAATATCATACCATATGAATGCTATTAAATAGAAATATTATTGCACAATATATGTGCTGTTGTTAATTTCAAATATTAGGATGTAAAGGTTATTAAATAATATAATTTATTTTTGATTGCTTTGTAATTTATTAAGCACTATTATTATATGAATACTATTATTAAATATAAGTATTTTCATATAAATGCTAGCCATTGTTACATGAACACTATTATTAAATATATATTTTTTCATATAAATGTTAGCTATTATCACATGAATACTATTATTAATTCTATTTTCATATAATATATGTATGTGTATATACACATACACATAATACAATATATATGTATATATACATATATCTATACATGTATAATGTACCTAGACAGCTAGGGAGCACAGTGGAGAGAGTGCCAGGAAGACTCATCCTGCTGAGTCCAAATCTGGCCTCAGACACTTACTAGCTATGTGACCCTGGGCATGTCACTTAACCCTGTTTATCTGTTTCCTCATCCATAAAAGGAATATTTATAATACTTCTACTTAATGATAAATATCCTGCAATGCTATTACTATTAGATATAAGCATTGTATAGTATAATATTGTTGCTATTATTATTCTAAATCTATTACTGTCATTTTTTTTTTTGCTCCTGGACTACTATTATATTGGTACAAGGGATCCCCAAATCTCTCTACTAAGAAAGGTCAACAACTGTTCTGCAATTTGCAAATCACCTGAAGGCAAAGAAAGATTATCAGAATGAGGTAGAGGTTGCCCTTGAATCCAGATCTTCCTGGATCCAAAGTACCTCCTTATTACACTGTTCTCCCTCTTTAGCTTTGCTAAACTGGACCTAATTTCTTTTCTTTTCTTTTTTTTTGGCAAGGCAATTAGGATTAAGTGACTTGCCCAGGGTCACACAGCTAAGAATGTTAAGTATCTTTATTTTAATGGTCTTTGGAAACCATCTTTGATTCTTTTCTCTTCCTAAACTTCTCAGTCAGTTCCCAAGGATGGGCAATTCTATCTCATATTATCCTTCATAGATACATTGAGACACCTCCTTAGCCCAGTGGTCCCAGATTCAAAAACACCTGAGCTCAAATTAAATCTCAGATGCTCTGGACAAGCCACTTTACCTCTGCTTGGTTTCCAAATTCCTAAAAATCTGTTAATAATTATCTACCTCCCAGACTTTGGGAGGACCAAATGAAGAAATGTTTGCAAAGTGTTTTGTAAACTCTAAACTACTGATAAATGCCTATTGTTGTTCAGTCATGCATGACTTTTGTGACACCATTTAGGGTTTTACTGACAAAGATATTGAAACAGTTTGCTCTTTCCTTCTTCATCTCATTTTACAGATGAAGAAACTGAGGCAAACAGGGTTAAGTGAGTTGTCCAGAGTCAAACAGCTAGTAAGTTGCTGAGCCTGCATTTGAACTCATTTTTTTTTTCCTGATTCCAGGTGTCATGTTCTATCTACTGTGCCATGTAGCTGCCTAGCTATTATTAACTATTATGTACACTCTCATTCCCCACTCCCATTGCCACCATTCTAGCTCAAGTCTTCCTCTCTCTTCTGGGCTATCTTTTAAAAAGTTTTATTAATATTTGTTGTTATTACATTGACTAGATCTCTAGATTCCCCCTGACTCCCTCCTTTCCTGACTCCCAAGTCCTGCTTCCTTCCACATAGCATAGCTACTCTATTTTTTCTTTACTCTCACATTCAGATTGACCCCCTTCCCATTTTAATCTTTTCTGCAGAATCTATTTTAAGATGCATTTCAGAAATGTGAATCCCCCCCCCAGTTGATGATGCTACCTTTCTTTTCAAATTCTTCTAGACTTTATATTGCATATTCTGAAACCCCACTTATTGGGTTGCCTCCTAAAAGACAAGGATTATTTTGTATTTGCCTATGTGATATCAGTTCTTAGCTAGAAATCTGGCACATAGCAATCAATAAGATTTATTTTTAAGTTTACTTCCTAAAAATCCTTGTGTTTGCTTTTCTAAATGAAGTTTTACTTTCACAGCAATGGGGAAGGGGATAGATTGATACTTTTAGATCAGGGTTGGATTAGAGACAATAGAGAATTGTCATTAAAAATCTGTTAAAACAATTTTCTTTCTTGGGTGCCAAGTGGGAAATCATCCAGTTAGCCTTTCCAAGTAGTTATTTTTATGCTGTGACTCAGTCAGGAAACTCTATAAGAAGGTGAGGAAATGGAGGGGGAAGGAAAGAAAAGCAGTCTGGGAAAAAGACAGATAAGTCCATCAACAAATATTAACTAAATAATTTGCAACATCGGAATTGCAGAACTTTGGAGCTGATAGCTTATCTAATTTGCATCTTTAATGTTAGAAAAGGGTAACAGAAGAAAACTATAGCCAATTTCATTACATTGATCTTTTTTTCTTGACATTATCTGAACAAAATCTTAATAGCTACATTACATTTTTAGATCTTTTATTTGCTCACTAAAACTCTAGTATATAATCAAGACAGGTTTTTTTTTTGTTTGTTTTATTTTTATGTTTGGTCCAGATCTATGGTTTTATTAAGATAGGGAAATCTTGGTATATACAAGTGCTCATAACAAGGTGGGGTGGTGAAGGTAGCTGGGGTGATTAAGCATTTAAATTTTTTTTGTATATTTGTATTTCAGTTGTAATTTTCCTTTGTAATCCAATTCATTTTATCTTAGGCATTTAAAGCTATTATTCTGAGAAGGGATCTATTGACCTCATAAGACTGTCAAAGGTGTCAAACTAATGAATTCTTGGTTATAGACATATTCTCTATAGAAGCAGATAGACAAGTTTCTGTAATTTGTGGTTTTAAAGATTTTCCTAGGTCACTTAAGTCAAATAATTGGACCTATAGTCATAAAGAGTATGGAAGAGATAGGTCTTGAATCCAATCTTCCTAATTCTACAGCTAATCCTCTATCCACCAAACTATGCTGCCTTTCAGAGAAGATAGTACATTTCCTCCATCCCCATTTTGTGAAGGATAAAGTTGAATCCTTGAGAAGTTCAAGGTCACAATCCACCCTAAATCCCACCAAGCTTGTTTTCAGCTATTGCTGGTTTGGCTCCCTCCAAGTAAAACATCTGAACTCCTCACATGCTAGAGACAATTGGCTGCAGACAAATATTTAAGGACATTTATAGAGTGCTTTCATTTGAAAAACCTTTGATATTGGTTCCTCAAACAACCCTTTCAAATAAGCTACTGCAGACATTACACTGTCCATTTGCAGATGGGAAATTTCTTAGAGAGATTAAGTGAGTTGCCTATCATGGCCAAACTATTAAGTGGCAACTTTGGGACTTGAATTCAGAACTTTGAACTTGAGATCATTCTGCCTCTTGAAATATGAAATGTGTGCACCATGAGATGGTGTATCAAAAATGGAAGTATTCAAAGGCAGTGAGAAGAGCCATGATTTCTTTCTTTTTTTTTTGCTGAGGCAATTGGGGTTAAGGGACTTGCCCAGGGTCACACAGCTAAGAAGTGTTAAGTGTCTGAGACCAGATTTGAACTCAGGTCCTCCTGACTTCATGGCTGGTGCTCTATCCACTGTGCCACCTAGCTGGCCCAGAGCCATCATTTCTTAAAGGAAGAAGCCAAGAAGAGCCTTATATCTAAGTAGAATAGGAAGTCTGCTGTATTCACCTAGGCACAGACCACTTTCTATCCCCACCCTTCAAATAATTATTCCTAAATGAATGAAATTAAATGTAATAGAGTGTGATGTTTACTATTCCTTTATAAATTTACAAGGAGGGTACTATTGAAAGTACTGGCACATTCTTAATAGTAAGCTGCCATAAGATTGATGGTGATCCTAGGTTTATGGTCCTAAGAACACCTGGATTTAAATCTCACACTAGCCACTTAGTAGTTTTTCCTCTAAAGGCAAATTTCTTAACCTCTCTGAGCCTCAACTGCTTCATCTGCAAAATGGGGATAAAAATGCTTGGAGTATCCATAGGTCAAAGACATTTGGGAGTCCCTTAGAGTTTACACAGGAAAGAGAAAATATAGGTAAGGCAATTTGCAAACATTGAAGTACTATATAAATGTCCATTGCTATTTGTCTATGTCCAACTGTTTCTTACCTCTGCCACTAGAGGACAGTCAAAGCAGGATAGCCACAGTTATGTAGAGTACAGATTCATTCTTCTGGTGAACATTTCAACAGAGAGCTCTGGCCCAGGAAAGGAGTTTAGGCTATAACCCATTAGTTGAAAGCAAAAGATAATGAAAGCTCCTAACCTGAAGCTTGGCTAGTTCAAAACTATGAGAATTAAAGAGTCAATTTGGAGGGCTATGCCAGAACACACCCATAATTACAAGGCAAGAAGTACATGGTCAAGTTCGGCTTCAGATATGTTGTGGGAACATGGGAGGAGGAGATCAAAACTGGAGTCAGAACAAGCTAATGCATAAATACCAGGGATTAGGAACTTAGATGGCAGATGGTATGCTCTGCCATGGAAAGAATTAGTTAAATGAGGAAAAAAGAATAAGCCTGAGAGGCATGAGCAGAGAGAACAACAGTATGGAAATCTAAAGTAGAGAGCAGAGGAACTGAGGGAAAAGATTTTGTGGACATTTTGGGGTCTTTCAAAAGCAATTTTAAATTGGTTTCTGGCATTATTTCCTTTCAATAATTTAAAATTTGGGCCTGAATTGTACAGGCCAAAGTTGTGGTTCCTAAGGTTAGGGTGATGTGGTTAAAATTCATTGGAACATAGAACATAGATGTTAAAGACAATTAAATCTGACTCCCAAAGAGCCAGGGACTTCCCTAACATCACATGGATATTAAAGAATTTGAACCCACCATTGTCTGAAGCCAGAATCCATGATACCATCTTATCTCTCAGGTTGCCTTTGTTAGTGGGATGACTTTTGTCTCAGGTTTTCCTGGCTTCACCTCTAATTGTGCTCTGGCAGTTATGAGAATATTGAGTTTCACATTTATCAAGCTTTATTCTCACTTGCAAAAATATGGTAATTAAATACATGGGACCTAATGAGATCACCAAGCAAAGTAAAAGAGAAGAATAAAAGGAGAGGGCCCAGAACAGAGCCCTGTGAGATCCTTATAATTAAAGGGCAAGTTCTGAATGTAGATGTACCAAAGGAGATGGAAGAATCATCTGATTGGTAGAAGTATAGCAATGACCCCCAAACTTGGTGAGAGGGGAGTATCAAAGAGCAGAGAGTATCAAGAATGTCAAAAGATTCAGAGATTGAGGAAAATAAGGATTGAGAAAAGGCTACTGGGTTTGGCCATTAAGAGATCAATGGTAACATTATATTATTATTATTATTTTGATAAGACAATTGAGATTTAAATGACTTCGTCCAGATCACACTAGTAATCTAAGGTCTAATGTTAAATGTCTGAGGCCAGATTTGAACTCTGATCCTCCTGATTTTAGGTCGACTGCTCTAATCACTGTGCCTTTTAGATGCCCTCTCAGTGGTAACTTTTGAGAGATCATTTTTGATGAAATGATGAGATCAGAAGATAGATTGTAAGGGGTTAAGGAAAGGATGAGAGAAAAGAAAGTGAAGGCACATATTGTACATAGTCTTTTCAAGAAATTTAACCCAAAAAAGAATAAAGACATAGATAATATAGAGAATCAGCAGCCAGGTTCTGAATTATTAGGGGTTAATTGATTGGTAGTGTGTATGTGTGGGTGGGTGGGGGCCCAATGGTGGAGTGAGAGGAAGCATTTTTGCTTAGTTTGCCAGCATACCTCCTCCATTTTCACCTAAAAAACTTTACAGACCAAATTCTGGTCAGGAAATCCAAGAAAAAAGTCACAGTGAGTCATCTCTCGGCTGAAGACAGGGTGGCAGATACTGGGGAAGAGATGTAGCCAAGAGCATGACTTGGAAGCTAGAAGGAAGCATTCCAGGAATTCCAGGAAGGAAACTTAGGGATGGGGGGAGGGGATCACTGAACTAGCACCAAGTACAACCATCTGGAAGCTCTGTCACTTATTACCTGGTTCTGGGTCATAGTTCCAAGGCAGAGAAGGGTGATTTTGATAAAACATGGTCCCTCCTTTTGTAGTGAACAGGGAACAAGTTCCAGAAGAAAACCATAGATATGTTACTATGAGCCAAGACCTGAAGAGCGACTTAGTTCTAGCTTTTAAGCAAGTACATTAGCTTGCAGTGGAAAACCAGGGCAGTTGGTATCCCAGGCCCAAAGGGAACCAGCATTTCAGCCACTTTGAACTTGCAGAGCTTTCCAAATGGCCCTTAATGATTGAATTCAATAACGGTATCCTGAAACTTGACCACTCACAAGTTAGTAGATGCAAACCTGGATCAAGAACTTGAAGAACTCAAATGAAGCAGTTAGTAGGCAGACTTTCCTGGATCATACCACTCTGGAAGCACTGCAAACTTGTAGGCCCTCCATAATGAATTAGCAAAAGCCTGTAAAAAAATACCAAAAAAACAAACAAACAAACAAACAAACAAAACAAGAAGCTTAACCCAGACATCCTACTCCATCCCACATAATTTAGCACTAAACTAAAGTTCAAAGTTAAGAAGGAGACTGGAGGGGCAGCTAGGTGGCACAGTATATAGAGCACCAGCTCTGAAGTCAGGAGGACCTGAGTTCAAATTTGATCTCAGACACTTAACATTCCCTAGCTGTGTGACCCTAGGCAAGTCACTTAACCCCAATTGCTTCAGCAAAAAGAAAAAAAAAGGAGACCAGAAACATGAGCAAGTAAAAAAAAAGAATGGAATTGTAAAAAGTAGAAATGGTAACAGGTAAGCACAAAACAAAAACACAGAAGACAATGACTTAAAAATATTTGTAAGTAAAAGCCTCAAAGAAAAATAGATTGGTTATAAACCCAACAATAATTTCTAGAAGAGTTTAAAAAAAGAGTTTTAAGGAGCCAAAAAAAAGAAAAAACAAAGTGACAGTGGGAAAAGAAAAAATGAGGAAAAATTAAGTTATAGAAGGATATGAAAAGTGAATTAATATCTCTATAAAATAGATACAAAACATTGTTGAAAAAAATAAAGTCTTGAAAATTAAAATTAATTTAAAATTGAAAATTTAAAATTAAAAAAAATTTGTTTGAATTGAAAATTTAAAAAAAAGAAAATTAATTGGCCAAGTAGAAGTTAATGACTACATGGGATATCAAGAAATAATTTTTTAAGTCAAACAACAGGAAAAAAAATGTAAAATATGTCATTAAAAAAATTGAACTTTGGAGGAGCAATCATTTAAGAATCATTGAAAGTGTAGACATTTAAGAAATCAAAAAAAAAAATGTCCAGGTATTTTAAATCCCAAGGGCAAAATGGAAATTGAAAGAATTCACCATTTACTTCTGAAAGAAACCCTAAAATGAAAACTTCCAGGAATATTATTGTCAGAATTCAGAGCTTTTAGGTCAAGGAAAAAGCAAACTAACATTACAAGCAACCAGAAAGAAAGAGTTGAAATATCTCAGTCACAAGTCAGGAAAAAGCAAGAATGAGCAAGTAGTCACAAAGAAAAGGTAAACTTGGAAGATGAAATTCCAGACAAGGCCATTCCAAAAAGCAAAAGATCTGGACTTATCTACTTGACAAAACTGAGAATAATAACTAAAAGGGAAAAATCAGACTTTTAATGAAATATGGGACTATCAACCTAATGAAAACACGAGAATTAGGTAGAAAATTTGAAACACAAACACAGAAATCAAGAGAAGCACAAAACAGTAAATATGATTTAGAAATCATTTGGAAGTAAATAAGGTTAAACAGTTTGCACTCTTTTATCAGGAGATGATACATATTAATGCTTCAAAACTTTATTATTACCAGAGATCTTAAGAGGGAATTTAATTAAGGGGATGGCTTGGGTGTGGTTCTATTATGTTTGTATGATCTCAAAGAAAAATGGAAGATGGAGAAGAGGGATGCACAAAAGAGAGAACCTCCACACCCTTTCCCTCCTCTCCCCCAGGAGAATAATGGAGGAAATTATCTCATAAATGGGCTATTCAAGAAGGAGATTATACATAGGGAAATTGGAAACAATCTTTGCAATGACTTCCTTTAGTAAAGATATGATTTCTGAGATATATAAGAAACTGAATCAAATTTGTAAGAATAAAAATCATTTCCCAATTGATAAATGACCAAAGGATATGACAAGGCAGTTTTCAGAAGAAGAAATAAAAACTAATAGCCACTATTCAATAGCCATAAGAAGAAATGTCCTAAATTAACAATTAGAAAAATGAAAGTTAACTTGAAGATACCATCTTACATCCATCAGATTATCTAAATTGAAAAATAAAAAGAAAAACAATTAATGTTGGAGGGATTATATAAAAGCAGGTGCTTTTTTTCCTGTTGGTGGAACTGTAAACTGATCCAACCATTCAAAAGGCAATTTAAAATTATGCCTCCCCCCCAAAAAAGTTATTAAACTATGCATTCAATTTGACCTAGTAAAACTGCTACTGGGTAAATACTGATAAAGAGATTTAAAGAGAGAGGAAATGGATTCATATGTATAAAACTATTTTAAACTCTTCTTTTTCATGATAGTAAAGAATTGAAAATTAAAAGGATGTCCATCAATCAGGGAATGACTGAATAAATTATTCTTCATGAATATGATGGAATTCTATTATTACATAAGAAATAATTAATCATTTCAGAAAAACCTATAAAGAATTGAATGAACTGATCCAGAATAAAGTGAGCAGAACCCAAATGATGTATATGTGTTGAGTTGTTTCAGTTGTATTCAACTCTTTGTGATCCCATTTGGGATTTTCTTGGCAAAACTTATGACATGATTTGTCATTTCCTTCATCAGCCCTGTTCTACAGGTGAGGAAGCTGAGGCAAAGTTGAGTGACTTGCCCAATGTCACACAATTAGTAAGAGACTGAGGCTGGATTTGAACTCATGATTGAGTCTTCTTGATTCCAAGCCTATCGCTCTATACACCATCCCATAGAAGTAATTTTGCAATGATAACAAACGCTGGCTTAGCAATTTTTATCAATACAATGACAAATTTTAAGCCCAAATAATTCATGATGAAATGCACTATTCACCTCCAAACAGAGAAGTGATCGACTAAAAGTACAGAATAAAGCATGTCCTCACTTTCTCTTTTTCCTTCTTTCTCCTACACTTTCTCCTCCTTTTCCTTCTTCTCCTCTTCCTTCTCCTTCTCCTCCTCCACCTCTTTTTGCTCCTCCTCTTCCTCCTTCTCTTGCTCTTTCTCCAATGTGAGTTCATTTTGGATAACTATACATATTTTCTAATGAGCTTTGTTTTTCTTGCCTTCTCAAAGGACATGAAAAAGGGAGAATATTAGGGATTGAAAAGAAAATAAAAATGGGTAAGAAAGTGTTATTTAGCTGGACAAAAAGGAAGTTAGTAGAATTCAATAACGTGATCTTGGCTGTGTTTGTTTGTGGCTCTTTGCTGGGATAAGAAGAGTTTGACTTGATAAAGGACCAATATCTAGAATTGCCTCCTTTTGGCTCTCTTCAGCCTTGCATGCCACATTACTAAATTCTTTTTTTTTTAATTTTAAAAAATATCTTCTGATTTTATATCACCTTTATTATATCACCTATATACCTCTCCTCCTCCTGTCCCCAAAGAAATGTTTCAAAATGAAGAATTCCTTGAAAGGAAAGAAAAGATATAAAGGATCCAGTAAGCCATGCAATAGCTCACATTCATTTTTTCAAAGCAAGGAACAGGATTTATTTTCCCATCTCTTCTTCAAGAATAATGTGGTCATCATAATTGCAAAGTATTTTACTTCATGTTTTATTTTTTGTTCTTTTTGATTTTCCATTTCCAACATGAAGTTTCTCTGCTAAGTGCATGGCCATCATTGGCCTGTTGCCCAAAGGAACATTATCTTGGATGAAAAGGAGGAAGAGGAGGAGGAAGATTAGTCAATTGATTTGTTCATATATCTATCATCTTTCTATTTGTCAACTAATTGTTAATTCATTCATTTCCTTTGGTTCTGAGGTTTTTGGGTTTTCCAGAGGCAGTGAGTCATTTTGGGAGTGGCAGGTTATTTATTTTGCAGAGAAGGCTGGATGAAAAAAAAATTTGCTCTATTTCTTTTCCATTTTTTTAACCTTTACATTCAAATCTTTTCACCCTGCCTTCTCTTAATCCTTTCTGCAGCATGTATTTTAGTATGTATTTCAAGAATACTTATGGTTTTGTTAGTTCTCCTTTGATATAGCTGGGCCTTTGCAGATGTCAGCTATTTAATGGTTTGCACTGAAATTAGCAGGTTTCAACTCAGCCTACAACTATTTTCCACTCTTTTGTGCTTTTTCAAAGTGAGTCAGAAACTGCAATGCACTCAAGTTTTAAATCAATCTAAGTCAGGTGTTCTTAATTCTTTTTTTGTGTCAATATAGTGCAATCTATGGACTCTTCAGAATAATATTTTTAAATGAATAAAATAAAATAAATAGAATAACAAAGGAAATGGAATATATTGAAATATTGTTATCTCTCTATATCTATCTTTATATCTATATATGTATATATGAAACAAATTAACCCAAGTTCTTTGGTTCAAAATTTAATATTTATTCTTCTATGTCTAGTTAATATCTTGATTGATACTCTTTATTTGTTGAATTACCATGAATAGGTAATTTAACTTAATCTAAGCTTCCTTTTTATAATCTGGAAAATGGGTATCAATCAAACAAATTATTTTTAAGTGTCTATCATGGACTAAATGATGTTCTAGATGCTTATCTCTCATCATTCTTGCTATACATAATGAACCACATTTTTTTCTCATTAATTACACTTTTTTTTTTTGCTGAGGCAATTGGGATTAAGTGACTTGCCCAGGGTCACACAACTAGGAAGTATCAAGTGTCTGAGACCAGATTGGAACTCAGGTCTTCCTGATTTCAGTACTGGTGCTCTATTCACTGTGTCACCTAGCTGCCCCTAATTATACAATTTCTTGATGAAGCCTTTTATTCCTGTTCATTCTGTTCTAGTATTATTGTAAGTATTTAGGATACAAATTTAAAGACTGGCACAAAGTCTATTTTCAAAGACTTTATAATCTAAAGGTACAAAGTTTGCATATAGTGGTTAATTATAAAGCAGTTTGGTAGGCAAAAACCTAGCATTTATGGGGTTCAGGAAGACTTCACATGGAAAGTAGTGTTTGAGTCTGTTGAAGGAAAGTGATAGATTCTTTGAGATGAAGGTGAGGAGTGTGCATTCTAGGCATAAGGGTGGTCAGGACAAATGTACAGAAGCAGGAGCTCAAGTATTGTGTCTGAGGAAGAAAGAGAAGGTAATTTTGGTTTGATGACGAAATGCAGATGGAAGGGAGAGATCTGATGATGCTGGAAGAATAGAAAACAGTGGTTTCACTATTTTTGTCACAGACTTTTTCTGAGGAAAGCACTTAATTAACTTAAGAGCACCACAGAAATATATGCTCTTAATATTTGCTATGCTAGTCCTCTGATACAAGCCTTTGCCAGGTTCATCCTTGAAGCCTTTCCATTGTGGTAGGACCTGCCAGATCTTATGCTCCACTGGCATGATTTTCAGGTATGATAATGATGGAGTATAAATATATCCATCATTTTTCAATGGTTAGAAGTTATTACTGCAAGAGGGGGAAAAAGACAATATTGTAATTTCTGTCACAGTACTAGATCTGAAAATCTCAACATGACCTTTCTGGGGTACATAGGGACAAGATTGTTTTAATTCTGTATGTTCTTGGATAAAGATCAAAAATATTTTTGGAACAAATAATTTATGCATCAACAAAGGCCAATGGTAAGGTACAAACGTGATTGTGAGCAGGATGGAATTTTTAAAAAATTTCAACAGTATTCTATTTTTCCAATTACATGTAAAGATAATTTTCAACATTCATTTTTGTAAGATTTTGAGTTCCAAATTTTTTCTTCTCCTTTCCTTACCTCTCTCCTCAAGACAGTGAGCAATCTGAAATAGGTTATATATGAACAATCATTTCCATTTTTATCATATTGTGAAAGAAAAAATCAGGACAAAAAGAAAGAACCATGAGGGAAAAAAGCAAATTCTTCCCCCCCAAAAAAAGGCAAAAACAGTATGCTTTGATCTGCATTCAGTTTCTATCCATCTTTGGATGAAGATGGCATTTTTCATCCCATATCTATCAGAATTCTCTTGGATCATTGACTTGCTGAGAAGAGCTAAATCTATTATAGTTGTTCATCATGCAATTTTGTTATTTCTGGTGCAATGTTTTCCTGGTTTTTCCTTGCTTCCCTCAGCATCACTTCATGTAGGTCATTCCAGGCTTTTCTGAAATTAGCATGGTTTTCATTTCTTGTAGAACAACAATGTTTCATTACATTCATATACCATAACTTATTTAGCCATTCTCCAATTCCTTGCCACCACAAAAAGAGATACTATAAACATTTTTGCACATGTGGGTCCTTTTCCCTCCTTTATGATCTCTTTGGGATATAAGACCCAGTGTGACACTGCTGGATCAAAGGGTGTGTACAGTTTTATAGTCCATTGGGCATAGTTACAAATTGCTCTCCAGAATGGCTGGACGAGTTCACAACTCGACCAACAATGCATTAGTGTTCCAGTTTTCCCACATCCTCTCTAACATTTATCGTGCCTTTTTTGTCTTCTTAGCCAATCTGATAGGTTATTTCAATTTGCCTTTCTCTTCAATAATTATTTAGAACACTATACATGACTATACATGGTTTTAATTTCTTCATCTGAAAATTATCTGTTCACATAGGATGGAACTTCTAATAAATGAGAAACTTCAAAAAAACAGGAATAAAAGATTTCATTAAAAATTGTGTAATTAAGGGACTTCCGGGGGGCAGAGCCAAGATGGCAGAGTGAAAACGTGACTCTCTGCGTCCTCCTCCGATCTTCTCTCAAATCAACAATAAAATAAGCCTCTCAACTGATCTTCAAGTCAATGAATCCAGAAATATTTGGACACTGCTTGCTGATATCTCTGAAGAACTTCACATCAGGTTTGTCTAACTCGGACAGAGGGATAAACAGAGGACTCCAGTGTAGGCCGGAAGTGAGGGTGGGACTCAGCTCACTGTGGCAGAAACTCCAAAATCCAAACTCCAAATTCCAAACACCTGGAGTTTATCTGAGGCACTCGGGACACTCTGCACTGATTGGGGGCAGATGTTCTGGCAGACTTGCCTTGTTTAAGGAGTAATCCCGATTTACTCCTAGCCCCCACTGGCCCAGCACCTTAAGTTAATTCACCAAATTGCCCCAGGGTAAAGATTTTTTCCCAGCCTTAAAGAGACATCCATGCTGTCTAAAAAAAATGAAGAAGCAAAAGAGAGCTCTCACCATAGACAGCTTTTATCAAGAGAAAGAAGGGATGACCCCAGATCCTGAGGTTCCTTTAGACAAAACTCCAAAGGAAGTTATTAAGGACCATCACTGGTCCCCTTTTCAAAAGGCCTTTCTGGAAGATTGCATAAAGAACCTCATAAGAGAGCTGGAGGCTAAATGGGAAAATAAATTGAAATCAGTGCAAGAAGGATATGATGCCCTGCAAAAGAGATATGAAAAAGACACCAATTTAATAAAATTAGTGAAGTGGAAAAAGACTGCAATGAACAAAAAAATTCAATTGGCCAGTTAAAAAGGAGCTTAAGAAGGTAACTGAAGAAAACAACACTTTAAAAATAAGAATTGAAAAAATGCAAGTGAATGACTCAATAAGACTTCAAGAATCAATCAAATAAAAACAAAAAAATGAAAAATTAGAAGAAAATATGAAATATCTCCTAGGAAAAACAACTGAATTGGAAAATAGATCTAGGAGAGACAATCTAAGGATGATTGGACTTCCTGAAAGCCATGATGAAAAAAAGAATCTAAACACTATCTTCCAGGAAATCCTGAAAGACAACTGCCCTGAGATTGTAGAATCAGAAGGCAAAATCACCATTGAAAGAATTCATCGATCACCTCCTGAAGGAGACCCCAAAATTAAAACCCCAAGGAATATCGTGGCTAAATTTCAGGACTATAGCGCCAAAGAACAGAATCTGCTAGCAGCTAGAAAGAAACAATTCAAATACTGAGGATCAATAATTAGAATCACACACGATCTGTCAGCCTCCACATTGAAGGATCGTGGGGCCTGGAACCAGATATTCCGAAGGGCAAAGGAACTTGGATTACAGCCAAGAATAACCTATCCAGCAAGAATGAGCATCATCCTCCAGGCAAGAAGATGGTCATTCAATGATATAGGTGAATTTCACCTATTTCTAATAAAAAGACCAGATCTGAACAAAAAATTCGACCTCGAAACACAGAACTCAAGAGAAGCATAAAAAGGTAAAAAGGAAAGGAATTTTGAGAACTTTATTTCTACTATGGGGATACTTAAAGTTTGGGGGTGTAATTAACTAGATATTACTTTGATAATATGAAAAAGAAAACTAGAGGGGGAAAGGTTGTCAGGGGAAAAGAGGGAAAAAGTGGTAAAATAAGATCTAAAAAAAAAGGAAGTTAAAACAAGGTAAAATCTCTTGAAGAGGCAAAGAAAACCTAATATAATTGAGAGAAAGAGGGGAGGGAGATGAGCATTGTATACATCTTACTCTCATCAGGTTGGGTTCTAAAAGTGTATATCAGACACTTGATTTCACATAGAAAGTTGTCTGTTGCTAGAGGGAAGTGGGAGGGAAAGGAGGAAAAGAAAGGGATAAACTATTAGAAGGGAAAATAGAAGAATCAGGGGAAAGGAGTTAAAAAAGGGGGAGGGGATTTAAAGGGTGGTGGATTGTTTGGGAGAGGGGGTCATCAAAAGCAAAGTACTGAGGAGGGGGAAAGGGAGAAAGGGGAAAGGAAAGGGGAAAACATAACTTGGGTAAATAAGATGGCAGGAAATAAAGAATCATTTATTCTAACTGTGAATGTGAATGGGATGAACTCTCCCATAAAGCGGAAGCAGATAGCAGACTGGATTAAAAACTAGAATCCCACAATATGTTGTCTACAAGAAACACATCTAAAACACAGTGACACAAATAGGATGAAGGTAAAAGGCTGGAGCAGAACTTATTATGCTTCAGGTGAACAAAAAAGAGCAGGGGTAGCAATCCTTATCTCAGATCAAGTAAAAGCCAAAATAGATCTAATCAAAAGAGATACGGAAGGAAACTATATTTTATTAAAGGGTACCATAGATAATGTAACAATATCAATACTAAATATATACGCACCAAGTCCAATAGCGTCCAAATTCCTAGGGGAGAAATTAAGAGAGATGCAAGAAGAAATAGACAGCCAAACTATACTAGTGGGGGATCTCAACCTTGCTCTCTCAGAATTAGATAAATCAAACCACAAAATAAACAATAAAGGAACTAGGGAGATAAACCAATTGTTAGAAAAGTTAGGTATGATAGATCTATGGAGAAAGTTGAATGGAGACAGTAGGGAGTTTACTTTTTTCTCAGCAGTCCATGGAACCTATACAAAAATTGACCTTGTATTAGGGCATAAAAACCTCAAAATCAAATGCAGAAAGGCAGAAATAGTAAATGCATCTTTTTCAGATCATGATGCAATAAAAATCACATGCAATATAAGGCCAGGAGAAAATAAATCAAAAGTTAATTGGAAATTAAATAATCTAATCCTGAAGAATGAATGGGTGAAAGAGCAAATCATAGCTACAATCAATAATTTCATCCAGCACAATGACAATAAGGAGACAACATACCAAAATTTGTGGGATACGGCCAAAGCGGTTATAAGGGGCAATTTTATATCTCTAGATGCTTACTTGCATAAAACAGAGAAAGAGAAGATCAACAAATTGGGCTTATTACTAAAAAAACTAGAAAAAGAACAAATTAAAAACCCTCAATTAAATACCAAATTGGAAATTCTGAAAATAAAAGGTGAGATTAATAAAATTGAAAATAAAACTATTGAATTAATAAAGAAAACTAAGAGTTGGTTTTATGAAAAAACCAACCAAATAGACAGCCTTTAGTCAATTTGATCAGAAAAAGGAAAGAGGAAAATCAAATTGTTAGTCTCAAAAATGATAATGGAGAACTTTCCTCCAATGAAGAGGAAATTAGAGTAATAATTAGGAGTTACTTAGCCCAACTTTATGCCAATAAATTTGATAACCTAAATGAAATGGAGGAATATCTACAAAAATATAGATTGCCCAGGTTAACAGAAGAGGAAATAAATTATTTAAATAGCCCCATTTTAGAAAAAAGAAATAGAACAAGCTATTAATCAACTCCCTAAGAAAAAATCTCCAGGGCCAGATGGTTTTACATGAGAATTCTACCAAACATCCAAAGAACAATTAATTCCAATACTATACAAACTATTTGAGAAAATAAGGAGAGAAGGTATACTACCAAATTCCTTCTATGATATAGATATGGTGCTGATAGCTAAACCAGGTAGGGTGAAAACAGAGAAAGAAAACTATAGACCCATTTCCCTAATGAATATTGATGCAAAAATTTTAAATAAGATTTTAGCAATGAGATTACAGAAAGTTAGCTCCAGGATAATACAACTTGACCAAGTAGGATTTATACCAGGAATGCAGGGCTGGTTCAATATCAGAAAAACTATCAGCATAATCAATTATATTAATAACCAAACTACCAAAAACCATATGATTATCTCCATAGATGCAAAAAAAGCATTGGATAAAATCCAACACCTATTCCTATTAAAAACACTAGAGAGTATAGGAATAAATGGGCTTTTCCTTAAAATGATTAGTAGCATCTACTTAAAACCATCAGCAAGCATCATATGTAATGGAGACAAACTAGAATCATTCCCAATAATATCAGGAGTGAAACAAGGCTGCCCATTGTCACCATTACTATTTAATATTGTATTAGAAATGTTAGCTTTGGCAATAAGAGAAGAAAAAGA
>JAJPUD010012349.1:0-10497 GCA_023553655.1 Myrmecobius fasciatus | reverse complement strand
ATTAAAAATGTTAGCTTTGGCAATAAGAGAAGAAAAAGAGATAAAGGGAATTAGTATAGGTAATGAAGAAACCAAATTATCACTCTTTGCAGATGGCATAATGGTATACTTAGAGAACCCTAGAGACTCAACTAAAAAACTACTAGAGACAATTCACAACTTTAGTAAAGTCACAGGATTCATAATAAATACACATAAATCATCAGCATTTTTATATATTACCAACAAAGTTCAGCAGCAAGAGATAGAAAAAGAAATTCCATTCAGAATAATGGATGATAGCATAAAATACTTGGGAATTTATCTGCCAAGAAAATGTCAGAAACTATACAAACTAAACTACAAAACACTTTCCACACAAATAAAATCAGACCTAGTCAATTGGAAAAACATTAAGTGCTCATGGGTAGGCCGAGTGAATATTATAAAAATGACAATACTACCCAAACTAATTTACTTATTTAGTGCCATACCAATCAATCTCCCAAGAAATTATTTTACAGATCTAGAAAAAATAGTAGCAAAGTTCATTTGGAAGAACAAAAGGTCAAGAATTTCAAGGGGATTAATGAAAAAAAAAGATAGTTGAAGGTGGCCTTGCTGTACCAGAAATAAAACTATATTATAAAGCAGCGGTCATCAAAACAATTTGGTACTGGCTGAGAAATAGAGCAGTTCAACAGTGGCATAGGATAGGATATCAGGACATGCTAGGAATAACGTTAGCAATTTAGTGTTTGATAAACCCAAAGACCCCAGCTTTTGGGATAAGTACTCACTATTTGGCAAAAACTGCTGGGAAACTTGGAAACTAGTGTGGAAGAAATTAAGGCTGGACTCACACCTAACACCGCACACCAAGATAAGATCTAAATGGGTTCATGGTCTAGATATAAAGAGTGATATTATAACCAAATTAGAGGAATATAGGATAGTTTACCTCTCAGACCTGTGGAGATGGAATAAATTTATGTCCAAAGAAGATCTGGATCTCTTAATTGAACACCAGATAGATAATTTTGAGTATATTAAGTTAAAAAATTTCTGTCCAAACAAAACTAATGCAGACAAGATTAGGAGGGAAGCATCAAATTGGGAAATCATCTTTACATTTAATGGTTCTGATAAAGGCCTCATTTCTAAAATATATAGAGAATTGTCTCATATATATAAGAATTCAAGCCACTCTTCAATAGATAAGTGGTCAAGGGATATGAACAGACAATTTTCAGATGATGAAATTAAAACCATCTCTAGTCATATGAAAAGTTGCTCCAAATAACTATTGATCAGAGAAATGCAAACTAAGACAACTCTGAGGTACCAGTACACACCTGTCAGATTGGCCCCACATGTGCAAGAATGTTTGTGGCAGCCCTTTTTTGTAGTGGCTAGAAACTGGAAACTGAATGGATGCCCATCAATTGGAGAGTGGCTGAATAAATTATGGTATATGAATGTTATGGAATATTATTGTTCTGTAAGAAACGACCAGCAGGACGATTTCAGAAAGGCCTGGAGAGACTTGCATGAACTAATGCTCAGTGAAGTGAGCAGAACCAAGAGATCATTATTCACGGCAACAACAATACTATATGAGGATCAGTTCTAATGGACATGACTCTCTTCAACAATGAAATGCTTCAAACCAGTTCCAATTGTTCTGTGAAGAGAGCCATATACACCCAGAGAGAGGCATGTGAAATGTGGACCACAACATAACATTTTCATGTTCTCTATTGAGGTTTGCTTGTATTGTATTTCCTTTATCGGATTATTCTTTCTTGTAGATACGATTTCTCCTGCACAAAAAATGATGTGTGGCAATAACTATACATATATTCGATTTCTTAAGTATTCTAACATAATTATCATGTAGTGGACATCCTACCATCTAGGAGAGGGGTGGGGAGTAGGGGGGAAAATTTGTAACAGAAAGCTTTGTAAGGGTTAATGTTTAAGAATTACCCATACATATGTTTTGCAAATAAAAAGTATTAATAAATTTTAAAAAAGAAATTAATTGTTCTTTGAATGTTTGGTAGAATTCACATGTAAATCCATCTTGCCCTGGAGATTTTTTCTTAGGGAGTTGATTAATAGCTTGTTCTATTTCTTTTTCTAAAATGCGGCTATTTAAATAATTTATTTCCTCTTCTGTTAACCTGGGCAATCCATATTTTTGTAAATATTCCTCCATTTCATTTAGATTATCAAATTTATTGGCATAAAGTTGAGCAAAGTAACTCCTAATTATTACTCTAATTTCCTCTTCGTTGGAGGAAAGTTCTCTGTTATCATTTTTGAGACTAACAATTTGATTTTCCTCTTTCCTTTTTCTAATCATAATAACTAAAGTGTTACCTATTTTTTTTCATAAAAGCAACTCTTAGTTTTATTTATTATTTCAGTAGTTTTCATATTTTCTATTGTGTTAATCTCCCCTTTTATTTTTAGAATTTTCAATTTGGTATTTAATTGAGGGTTTTTAATTTGTTCTTTTTCTAGTTTTTTTTAATAGTAAGCCCAATTCGCTGATCTTCGTTTTCTCTATTTTATGCAAGTAAGCATCTAGAGATATAAAATTGCCCCTTATAACTGCTTTGGCCGTATCCCACAAATTTTGGTATGTTGTCTCATTATTGTCATTACCCTGGATGAAATTACTGATTGTGTCTATGATTTGCTCTTTCACCCATTCATTCTTTAGCATTAGATTATTTAATTTCCAAATAACTTTTGGTCTATTTTCTCCTGGCCTTATATTGCATGTGATTTTTATTGCATCATGATCTGAAAAAGATGCATTTACTATTTCTGCCTTTCTGCATTTGATTTTGAGGTTTTTATGCCCTAATACATGGTCAATTTTTGTATAAGTTCCATGAATTGCAGAGAAAAGAAGTAAACTCCCTACTGTCTCCATTCAATTTTCTCCATAGATCTATCATACCTAACTTTTCTAACAATTTGTTTACCTCACTAATTTCTTTCTTATTTATTTTGTGGTTTGATTTATCTAATTCTGAGAGAGCAAGGTTGAGATCCCCCACTAGTATATTTTTGCTGTCTATTTCTTCTTGTATCTCTCTTAATTTCTCCTCTAGGAATTTGGATGCTATATCACTTGGTACATATATGATTAGTATTGATATTGCTACATTATCTATGGTACCCTTTAGTTAAATATAGTTTCGTTCCTTATCTCTTTTGATTAGATCTATCTTTGCTTTTACTTGATCTGAGATCAGGATTGCTACCTCTGTTTTTTTTTTTTTTTTTTTTTCACCTGAAGCATAATAGATTCTGCTCCAGCCTTTTACCTTCACCCTGTATGTGGTTCTATATTTTAGATGTGTTTCTTGTAAACAATATATTGTTGGATTCTGGCTTTTAATCCAGTCTGCTATCTGCTTCTGTTTAATGGGAGAGTCCTGCCCAATTTCCTGCTCTGTCTTCCAGAGCTGAACCCAGCAAACTGCTCAACCCCCTGCCTGATTGAAACAGACCTTCTATAGAGCTCTTCAAAGGTGCCTTCTGCAAAGAATGTTTCCTAGTCCAAATATTTCTGGATTCTTTGATTTAAAAATTCGTTCAGAGGCTTAACCTGCTGTTGATTTGAGAGAAGATCAGAGGAAGATACAGAGAGTCGTGTCTTCACTCCACCATCTTGGCTCCACCTGCATCATCTCTCAGCATTTCTATTTCTGATAAAGGGCTCATTTCTAAAATATATAAAGAAGTTAGTCAAATTTATAAGAATATGAGTCAAGAGATTTTCAGAAGCAAAGATGGCAGGGCAAGTAGTAAATCCACTGTAATCCTCCCATATTTACCTCTCAGCATAATATAGCATCCCAAAGCTGATCTCGGAACAGTGGAATCAGCAAGAAGACAGAGTGAAATGGTCTTTTAGCACAGAAAATTGAAATATTGGTAGGAGGAGTCTCTTTCACATGGGGGTGGAAAGGTACAATCCAAGACAGGAAGCTGCACAGTGAGTCTGCAGCAAGCCCCATCTCAATAAATCAGCAGGAGAACTTGAGTTCCAGGATAGTGGAGCAGATGAATGCCAGCACTAGGAAACCACCCCTCCTCCATCACCATGTTCCTTGGCAAAATCAGTAGGTCTATGGACTTCACCTATGGCACTCACCGCATATTCTGGTGTGTGGCACCCTCCCCACCCTGCTAAACAAGTATCTTCCAAGCAGCCAGACTTCCATATATCACAACTCAGCCCTGACCTATCTCCCAGAGTCCAGACAACCATGTGCTTCAGTGTCACCTTGAAGAAACAAAGAAATGTCCTACTTGACCTCAGGAAATGCCACACATCACCACTAAATCCTCAGTTGACCCCTACAGCATCCAGCAGCAACCAGCTACTCCTCACTTCAGTCCTTCACTCAGCATCAAACACAAAGGTCTGCTAAAATTATTGGGGCAATATTAATGCCACATAACATAAATAGTCAGGACCTGTAGCCATTGACATAAAAAGCCTGAGACAGTTCTCTTTCTACCTTAGTGGCAGAGTTCTAATTTAAAAGAAAATAAAAAAGATGGAGAGAAGAGAGAAAGAGAGAAAGAAGGAGAAAGACAGACAGACAGACAGAGAGAAAGAGAGAGAGAGTGAGAGAGAGAGAATGAGACAGAGCAAGGGAGAGAAAGAGAACTGGGAGGAGAGAAGCAAAAAAACAATAAAAAAAATTTGACTATAGAAAGTTATTATAGTGACAGGAAAGACAAAGACAAACTCAGAAAAGGTCAACAACATAAAAACATCTATAGACTGAACATCATCAAGATAAATGGGTAATGGTCTAAAGATCAGAAAGAACTCAATGAAAAGTTCAAAAAGGAGATTTAAAATTCATATGAGATGTTTAGAATTGCACATGTTTCACCTATATTGGATTATTTGCTGTCTAGAGGAGGGGCAGGGAAGGGAGGGAGAAAATTTGGAATGTGAGGTTTTGCAAGGGTGAATGCTGAAAACTATCTTTGCATGTATTTTGAAAATAAAAAGCTATTATTAAAAAAGAATGACTTTGAACAACTAAATCATTTTGACTATTATAAATGTCCCAATTAAATACAAAGGAGTTATGACTGTTATCTGCATCCAGAGAAAGAACTGATAAATAGAATAATGTATAAAATAATTTTACATACATGCAATATATATATATATGTATATATGCATATACATATATATATAATATTTTTGTCTAAGGGTAGCCATCTTTAAGAGGAGGGGAGAAAAGATAAAAGAAAAAAGTTATTTAAATTTGTTATATATTTAAAAGAAATAGAGTCATACATAATAGATTTACAGTTTCATGTACAATCATCTTTTTATGCTGTTATAAAAATGCTTGTTTTTTGTTCTTAAAAGTTCAGAGTAAAATGAATGAATGAATGAAATTTATATGAGATAAGTAAAAGTAAGATTGGGAAAAGAAATAAGAGTGATGCAAAAGAATTATGCAAAAAAGAGCCAAAAGTTTGGAAAACTACTTAAAGAATACAACTGATTAGATGGAAAAGAAGGTACATAAGCTAATTGAGGAAAACATCATCTTAAAGTTTAGAATTGGGCAAGTGAATGTTAATGATTCTATGAGACATCAAGAATCAACCAAACAAATTCAAAAGAATAAAAAAGGAAAGAAAATGTAAATACTTCATGGGGAAAAAAGCAATTCACCTGGAAAATAGATCCAGTAGAGACAATATCAGCATCATTGAACTATCTGAAAGTCACAATCGAAAAGGAAGACTTGGACAGCATCTTCCAAGAAATCATCAAGGAAAATTGCCTTGATGTCTTGGAATCAGAGAGCAAAGTAGGCATTAAAAGAATATACCAGTCATCTCAGGAAAGAGAATTCAAAATAAAAACTCCAAGAACAGTATAGCTAAATTTCACAATTATCAAGTTAAAGAAAAATCTTATAAATAGTCAGAAATAAACAATTCAAATATTAGAGAGTTGAAATCAGTATTGCACAGGACATGGTAACTGCAGCATTAAGGGACTGAAGGTCATGGAGAATAATATTCTGAAAGACCAAGGAACCAAAATTACAACCAAGGATCTCTTATTTGGTGAAATTAAATTTAATACTTCAAAGGAAAAATGGTCATTTAATGAAATAGGATTTTAAACTTTCATAAGAAGAAGACCAGAACCAAATCAAAATTTGACCTCCAATCACAAGGCCAAAGAGAAACACAGATGAAAAAGGAAAGAAAATATAAGAAAATCAGTAAAGCTAAACTTCTTTTATCACTATATGAGAAAATGAGACTTATAATTCTTAATAATTATATAACTAATACTACAGCTAGAAGAAATATTCATATAAATCTTCATATTATATCCATATGTTATGGATATAAGGTGAATTTGAGGGAATGACATAAAAATCAAGGGATGAAAAGGAAGAAAGCATTGGATACAGAAGAAAGGGAGAGGTGAAATGGTATAAATTCACATGAGCAGGTAAGAAAGATTTATTACAGTGGAGGGGAAGATAAGAGGATGGGTGATGAGCATATTTGAACTTTACTTTTACTTTTATTGATTCAAAGAGGAAATAATATAAACAATCAATTGAATCTAAAAATCTCTATCTTACCTGAAAGGAAAGTAATAGGGGAGGAGATTGAATCAGGTGTGGGAGGACTGATAGAAGGAAGGGCAGATCAGGGAAGGCGATAGAACAGAAGCAAAACACTGGTGAGGAGGAAAAGGATGAAGGAATAAAGGGGACAAACAGGCACTTTATTATTTTCTGTGATTTTTTCCTTTTGATCTATTCTTTCTTTCACAACTATAACTAATTTGGAAATGCTTTTTGCATGATACTACATGTATAAACTATATAGATCTAACTTCCATGTTTGGAAGACAGGAGGGGAAGGAGAGAGGGAGAAAAATTTGGAACTCAAAATCTTGTAAAAATTAAATGATAAAAATTTTTTTGAAATGTAACTGGGGGAAAATACTGTTTACAAGTCATTCCAGAACCCATAAATAGTCAAAGAATACAAACAAGAAATTTTCAGATAAAGAAATTAAGGTTATCTACAATCATGTGAAAAATGCTTAAATCAATATTGATTAGAGAAATGCAAATCAAAACAGTTCTGAGTTATCACTTCACATCTATTAGATTGGTTAAAATGGCAGAAAAGGAAAATGATAACTATTGGAGATGTGGTAAAATTGGGACACTAATGTGTTGCTGATGGAGTTGTGAACTGATTCAAACATTCTGGAGAGCAATTTGGAGCTATGCCCAAAGAGCTATAAAATGTACATACCATTATGATCCAAGAATACAACTAGTTGGTCTTTATTCCAAAGAATTCATTAAAAATGGAAAAGGACCAATATGTACTGAAATATTTATAGCAGCTCTTTTTATGATGGTCAAGACTTGGAAACTGAGAGGATGTCCATCAATTGGGCAATGGCTGAAGAAAATATATTATATGAATGTAATGGAATACTACTATGCTGCAAGAAATCATGAGCAGGCAGATTTTAGAAAGTCTGCAAAGACTCACACAAACTGATGCTGAGTAAAGTGAGCAGAACCACAAAAACATACACAGTAACAGCAACATTGTGCTGTGATCAAGTCTGATAGACTTCATTCTCCTCAGCAATACAATGGCCTAAGACAATTACAAAAGACTAAGAATGGAAAATGCTGTCCATATCCAGAGAGGATTCTGTGTCTGATTTCAGTGTCTGAAAGCAGATTGAAGCATACTGTTTTTCACTTTTTTACCTAGCTTTTCCGTTTTGTTTTGATTCTTCTTTCACAACATGACTAATGGGGAAATATGTTTAATATTATTGTATATGTATCATATCATATCAGATCAGATTGCTTGCTTTCTTGAGGAGGGGAGAGGAGAGGAAAGGAAAAATATTTTGAACTCAAAAAGCTTAGAAAAGTGAATATTGAAAACTATCTTTAAATGTAATTGGAAAAACAAAACTATTAAGTAGTAAAAGAAAGAAAAATATATATTAAAAAAGGAGATGATAGAGTTTCAAAATCTTGAGGAGCTGCCATACTCTATTACGCCTTACTTAGATTATTGATATTCAGTTTATTCTACTGATTCTCATATGAGATGTGGGTAAATAAGGCAAAAATAATTGTATATGGAATCTATAATTTCAGTCTTCTCAGTGAAACAGGAGTAAGGTCATAAATCTGATAGGAGTCCTTCTAAAAGCTCCCCAGTCAACCTTCTACAATTTCATCTATCTTTTCCCTCAAGACCTCAAAACTAGGTATTTGAAGAATTCTTTACAGCCCCTCCCTTTAGCAGTTCTTGGTAATGAGAATTCCTCATACTACTAGAAAGGGTATATGCAAATCTGGAATCTTTCAGGAAAATAATTCAAATACTTCTGTGAATCTTGAGAGGTGTATCTTGTACTCCAAAACTGTTCTTTCTGTAAAAAAAATGGAAGGTTTCTTACTATATGCTACTGCTTTCTGGTACAGTGAAGAGGAATCATTTTAGTCAATTATTAGGGTTAGACTCCATACCCATCTAATTCTGTAATAAAGGACCACAAAGCATGGAGAAGATGCTGAATTGTAGCTCAGGCTGAGAAATGTACTAACCCTGGAATCTTCTCTTATATCTGCATCCTAAGAATCTCCCATCTGTCTAGTTAGATCCAGGATCAAGGTTTATTCCAGCATCCCTCTTCTTTTGATCTGAAATCTTTAATTTCAGGGTCTCTTACTATTCAAAGACCTCTTTCGCTGCTTGCTGCATCTTCTGATTGGGCTCTTTCTTGCTTTCTTTGTTGTTCTGTGCATATAGGTATGATGCCTATCATGAGCTGCTGCATTGACAGACAGTAGGGAAGATGATTATTTGATCTTATCAATTCAAGAGAGGGAAAAAAATAACACACTACCAAACAACAGAGCCATAAGCATCCTGATTTTTACTTTTTTTCTCTGAGGGAAGCTTTTTTAAATGGGGAAACTAAACAATAGTCTTAGTAGAAAGGACCTGTTTACATAAGATGTGCCTTTTTAGATGCTATTTGCATGAACAATCTTCCTTACTATTTTTGGTATACACCATCCAACTAGCTGGTTTTCATTGTACTTTTAAGCAATTTGAATATACACATACATATACATACACATATATTTGTATATATATGCTTACATACATATAGACATAATCTCATTAGAAAGACAAAACAACAGTGGAAGATAGGGGCTTATTGTTATATCCACTTAACAGGTAAGGAAATTGAGACAGAGAGATTCAGTTCCTTGTTCAGAGTTACACAGACTGTACCTGATGCAGTGTTTGAGCTATGGTCTTTCTGACTCTAATTTCAGCTCCCTATCCACTATTCAATCTCACAGATAGATAAATAGAATCCTAGAAGTGGAAGTAATTCTTATTCAAATAAGTAAGAACCTAAGCCATCTATTAATTGCTTGAATGAACAATAATTTAATATCTACAATGTAAAAGTTGCTATGTAAAAAGGCAATGTTTTCTCTTTTCAATTTGGACAAGACTTGCCTATATTACCATTGGGATAAAACTCCTAATAAGGAAACATGCTCTACCAATGCTAAGCACACCTTTTTTTTTTTTTTCTTGGAATCTATTGACTTAGAAAGTAGGCTCAAGATAGAAGTGATTAAATGACTTGTCCAGTGTCATATAGTTTATATATGTGTTATGTTATATACATAAATATGTATATCTTCATCATACTGAGACAGGAATTCTAATCACTATGCTATGACCAAGAGAATACTCCAAATATTTAAACAGTTTTGTGATTCCTTGACTTAGAAGTTACTTCCAATTACTCTGAACATAATATGCTTGACCATTTTGGATGACTCTAATTCATGTCTTTCTCTGCATTCCTCACAAAAACTCTACTCAACATACTATTGATCTTCCTCAACTTCTCTTGAAATTGCAAGGGTATCAGTAAGCACTTTGGTGCTTTGACCTTCATTCTTGCCACACATAATCAATATATTTTTCCACTAATTACACAATTTTTTTATTACAGCTTTTTATTTGTATAACATATGTATGGGTAGTTCCCCAGCACTGATCTTTACAAAGCTCTCCATTACAACTTTTACCCCCAGTCCCCTCCCATTCCCTAGACGTCAGGAAGTCTACTACATGTCAATGATATTGAAATACTTGACAAGTTGTGCAAGAAAAATCCTATCTACAAGGAAAAAAAAGAAAATGAGAGAAAGGCAACACAATGCAAGCAAACAATAGAGATCATGAAAATGTCACGTTGTGATCTATATTTCATATCCCTCTCTCTGGGTGTATATGGTTTTCTTCAGTGAACAATTGGAACTGGTTTGAGACATTTTGTTGCAGAGAGTCATGTCCATCAGAATTGATCATCATGTAATATTGTTGTTGCTGTGTATAATGATCTCC
>JAJPUD010012348.1:23009-33991 GCA_023553655.1 Myrmecobius fasciatus | reverse complement strand
TCCCCACAAAATTTCCCAAAAAGTTCCACTCAATGCACTGCAAACCATTAAAGAACAAAACAAAACAAAACTTACATATGAAAGGATTTGTCAGGTTATAAAGATGACATGGAAGGCTTTATTATTTTGTGGAAGATAACTTTAAAATTTTAATTGTTATCTTTGAATTATATCATCTATGTACTTTAACACGCCTCTAACACAGAGAGCTTTTTTATATCAAAGAATTAAAAAAAGGGAGAAAAAATTGGCCAACAAAAATAATCTACATATTGGTGCAGCTAGGCCATACCATGGATATAGCACCAGCTCTGACGTCAGGAGGACCTGAGTTCAAATTTGGCCTCAGACACTTACCACTTTGTAGCTGTGTGACCCTGGGGAAGTCATTTAATCGCAGCCTTAGCAAAAACAAAACAAAACAAAACAAAACAAAAACTCTACATATCAATCACATTCAAAAATTACATGTAATATTCCACACCTTATAGTTTATTAATTCTATAAAGAAGGAAGTGTGATTCTCATATCCTTTTTTAACAATCATTTATTAATGATAGTGATTATTAATCAATCAATTAATTAATAATAGTCAATATGATATCTCACTTGAACCACATAGTAATTCTGTGAGGAAAGTGCTATTATTATTATTTTGAAAATTTGAATAAAGAAATTGGGGATGGCTAACAACTTACTTAAAGTACCAGAGCTAGCAATAGCTTAGAGTGGGATTTTAAGGCAGGTCTTCCACACTTCAAATTTAGTATTCTATGGGGAGAATATCATTTTAAAAGGGCAGCTAGGTGGCGCTATGGATAGAGCAAGAACCCTGAAGTCAGACCTGAGTTCAAATCTGGTCTCAGACACTTAACATTCCCTAGCTATGTGACGCTGGGCAAGTCACTTAACCCCAATTGCCTCAGGAAAAAGAAGAATATCATTTTAAAAATAGTTTACTTTATTTTTCTGAATCTATATTCAACAATTTAATCTTTAGACTCGAAGGTATTCGAAATTCAATCTTAGCATACATTACAACTCTGTTTATTAGTTACCTGATTATTAGTAAATGCCTGTTTTTAAAATAAAATTATTAGGTTGACTAGCAAAGTGCTAGTAGTGGTTATTATGCCAATCAATATTTTTCATAGAAAAATAGCATTTTGGCTTTCTGGTTTATTATTGAGTATCTTCAGATTATTGTTAGTACTCTATTCTCAGTTCTCCATAATTTCATTAGTTTTCAATAAACTCATAAAATTAAATTTTTAACTAGAAAAAAAAAGCCAAGAACTTGAGTCTGATTTGTTGGTTATTTCATTAAAGTTCAGTTGACCAATGGGAAAGAATTTTGACTTCATAGATAAATCCTGATGGGAGTCTTTGAAAATGCAGGAATAACATATACATATATTAAGTGATTAACACGAGATTATATAGTTAAATAAGAAACAGAGATGCTATCTGAACCCATATTTTCCTAGATAAAATTTCAGCTCTCTATCAACCATGCTACACCATCTCTAATATCCTAAATAATAAATAAAACAATAAATTTGAATAGATTTGATTTAATAATGCTTAACATAGAGTTGTACTCAAACCTCAGCATTTTATTTTTCCTCTCTGTATGTTCACATAACACCCTCCTCCCCTGCTCATAAACACACATTATGCTTGTAATATACTCATTTCTTCCTAACTTCCAACTCTTACAGGTTCCTTAAAAACTCAGCTCAACATTTTGGAACTATGCTCAGAAAGTTATCAAACTGTGCATACCCTTTGACCCAGCAGTGTTTCTATTGGGCTTATATCCCAAAGAAATCATAAAGGAAGAAAAGGGTCCCACATGTGCAAGAATGTTTGTGGCAGCCCTTTTTGTAGTGGCTAGAAACTGGAAACTAAATGGATGCCCATCAATTGGAGAATGGCTGAATAAATCATGGTATATGAATGTTATGGAATATTATTGTTCTGTAAGAAACGATCAACAGGATGATGTCAGAGAGGCTTGGAGAGATTTGCATTAACTGATGCTGAGCGAAATGAGCAGAATCAGGAGATCATTATACACGGCAACAACAATACTATATGATGATCACTTCTGATGGACATGGCTCTCTTCAACAATGAAATGTTTCAAACCACTTCCAAATGTTCACTGAAGAAAGGCATATACACCCAGAGAGAGGGATGTGAAATGTGGACCACAACATAACATTTTCATGATCTCTATTGATGTTTGCTTGCATTGTGTTTCCTTTGTCTGATTTTTCTTTTTTGTAGATAAGATTTTTCTTGTACAAAAATGATGCGTGTTAATATGTATACATATATTCGATTTGTCAAATATTTTAACATAATTAACATGTAGTGGACTTCCTGCCATCTAGGGGAGGGATGGGGAGTAGGGGGGAAAAATTTGTAACAGAAAACTTTCTAAGGGTTAATGTTGAAGAATTACCCATACATATGTTTTGCAAATAAAAATTTTTAATCAAAAACAAACAAACAAACAAACAAAAAAAAAACCCCTCAGCTCAAGTCCCATCTTTTCTTCATGGAATCTTTCCTGATCCTTTTCAGTTGTCGGTATCTTCCTCCAAATAATTTTATATTTATTTATTATGTTATGTTATATTATTCTGTAGAAAATTGTATTACATAATATCATCTCATGTCATATCATATGATGTATTGTATTTTTGTGACTGTACAAATTGTTTTCACTGAGAGATTATAAATTCCTTGAGGGCAGAGACTTATTTTTTGCTATTGTTACTGCAAGGACTTATAAGTCTACCTCAATAATCACAAAAAAAGTACATTTCTCATTTAAATGTGTCAGAAGTGGACTAAGTGTGAACTAGATAAGTCCTTGAGTCAGTCTAATCACACTATGCCTTACTACAAATGTCAAATGTTATTCTCTATGCCCCTTTGAGGTGATAACCTTTCTGGCTAGAATCAATAAATTGTAAGTTTAAAACCAAGTATGGACAGAGCCCTTTAGATGTCTGAAAGCCATTAGATTTATTAATTAATGTTGCATACAATGTGCTTTGAGATTAGTTGAGGGAATTTGGTCACAATTTATGGGACATCTTAAAATATATATATATATATATGTATATAT
Source organism: Myrmecobius fasciatus (assembly GCA_023553655.1). Taxonomy (NCBI): domain Eukaryota; kingdom Metazoa; phylum Chordata; class Mammalia; order Dasyuromorphia; family Myrmecobiidae; genus Myrmecobius; species Myrmecobius fasciatus. Next base: position 30,849 of record JAJPUD010012348.1, on the reverse strand, counting down.
ATATACATATATATATATATATATATATCTCAAAACCTAGACATCTGATCATCTTAATGGTGCATAAGCCTCTAAAAATAAATCTATTCTGAGAAATAGTGGAAGACAGTGCCTCAGCTTCTTCTCCCTCCCTCCCTCCAAGGGGAACTATGATCTTTAGAGAACAAAAATATTTGGAATTTTACTTTTTGGACTAGCAGTATCCCAGAGGCAACAAAGACTGGTGGTATTATGTGCATTAGAAAAAATAGTGTAAACTGGATAGATACCCTGAGAAAATGCAAATTCAAGACCACAATGGGCCAAACTGAAAAGCCATTTCACACCTAAAGAGAACTTCATAATTATCCCTCCCCTTATGAATGGGAGAAAAGGACTTCACACAACTAGGACTTGTGCTACCACTTTGGCTCTATTGGTCCTAAGCTTAAGCTCATTTAGGGGAATCTAGGTTTCTTAGTGAACAGAGTAGTGGGAGTTCAAATGCACTTAATATCTGTGTGATCCTTTAGAAAGTTATTTAACCTCCAGTGGCAAAATGAGAACAGTAATTACGACTACTTTCTTGCAATGAGTATCAAATGAGATAAAATTTTAAAGCACCTGGCATAAAATGGATGCTTTATAAATTCATTGTTTCCCTTTTCTTACTGTCTCATGAACTTTACTTGTGAAAGAACATATCACAGACTTCCTTACAGATGAAACTTTGTGAAACTTTTTGAAATATTACTTTATTTACACTTGGAAAATATTGCAAAACTGTATTTCAGATCCAATCTTAGTATACGTCTATATATTATAACTCTGATTATTGGTTACCTCATTATTAATAAATACCTGTTTCTAAAATCAGATTGTTTGACTAGCTAATTTATGTCAATTAATAAAAAAATGGCAGAAAGACACTACTTGGCACTTACTCCCAATTCCTTAGAGCTATTCCTAGAGTATTGATGTAATAGTCAAGCTCTGGGAACTCAGCCTACTATTTGGAGCAAATGGGAGTTAAGAAAATAGCTGGAGAATACATATAACTATGTATTATAAAAAAGGATATATGTATCCACCTTAGAATACTGCTTAATACATAGAAAATGTTTAACAAAGACTTTTTTTTATTTATTGTTCACCATTCTTAGAATCTGTCTCCTTCCCCAAATTTCAATTCTAATGCTGTCTCTTGTATGAAACCTTGTCTTCATTGTTCAAGCTCTCCTTATTCCTGTAAACAATCTTATATTTTCCTTATCTGTGAACAAGACAACATAGTGTATGTTCCTTTGCCTTTTGTATGCTTGTATTTTTAATGGAGCTGACATTCCAACATGCCATTTACCTACAATTTCAAATGGCAAAGCCTTGAGATAGAAATTTTCCCCCCTTAATATGCTCACACCACAATAAATTATTCTTATACATAAAACTTTAGATAAAGAAAATATCTTATCCTTGATTAAATGTATATTAAAAAATCTAAACAAATTTGAATGGATTGACTAAAAATAGACCTAATGCTCCACCAGAAAACTGAAAATAAATTAGGGTTAATGTAGACATTTCAGGGGGTGGAGCCAAGATGGTGGAGAGAAAATGTGACTCTCTGCATCCTCCTCCGATCTTCTCTCAAATCAACAATAAAGTAAGCCTCTGAACTGATCTTCAAGTCAACAAATCCAGAAATATTTGGACACTGCTTTCAGATATCTCTGAAGAACTTCATATCAGGTTTGTTTAACTCGAACAAAGGAATAAACAGTCCACTAGGTGCAGCCCGGAAGTGAGGGTGGGACTCAGCTCAGTCTAGCAGAAACTCCAAACTCCAAACTCCAAACACCTGGAGTTTATCTGAGGCACTCGGGACACTCTGCATTGATTGGGGGCAGGTGTTCTGGCAGACTTGCCTTGCTTAAGCAGTAATTCCAACTCAGTCCTAGCCCCCACCAGCACAGCACCTAAAATTAATTCACGGAATTGCCCCAGGGCAAACTGCCGCAGCCACCTTGTGCAGTGCTTATGGGTAGGTAGAGCGAATATAATAAAAATGACAGTACTACCCAAACTAATCTACTTATTTAGTGCCATACCAATCGAATTCCCAAGAAATTATTTTACAGATCTAGAAAAAATCATAGCAAAGTTCATTTGGAAGAACAAAAGGTCAAGGATTTCAAGGGGATTAATGAAAAAAAAGGCAGATGAAGGTGGCCTAGCTGTACCAGATCTAAAACTATATTATAAAGCAGCGGTCATCAAAACCATTTGGTACTGGCTGAGAAATAGAGCAGTCGATCAGTGGCATAGGATAGGTTATCAGGACAATCTAGGCAATAACTTTAACAATTCAATGTTTGATAAACCCAAAGACCGAAGCTTTTGGGATAAGTACTCACTATTCGGCAAAAACTGCTGGGAAAATTGGAAACTAGTGTGGAAGAAATTAGGGCTTGACCCACACCTAACACCACATACCAAGATAAGATTTTCTAAATGGGTTCATGATCTAGATATAAAGAGTGATATTGTAATCAAATTAGAGGAACGTAGTATAGTTTACCTCTCAGACCTGTGGAGATGGAATAAATTTATGTCCAAAGAAGATCTGGAACAAAATGGCGGAGATCAGACAGGAGTCTCTGTAACCTCCTCTAACCTTCCCTCAAACCAACAAAATATGAAGCCTCTAGACTGATTTTGAAGTAAAAAAAAAAAATCCACAATATCTGGAGGACAACACATTTCTAGAAGAAGATACTCTGGAAAAATTTCAAAACAGGTCTGTTTTAATTGGGCAGGGGGGTGGTCTGAACCCAGACTGCAGCACAGGGAGACCAGGACAGGGAGCTGGAGCAGGGAGCTGGAACAGGAGTCGGAACAGGAGTGGGAGCGTTGTGCGTTTCACACACCTGGGAGTCTTCTTCCGGCTTCTTGGGCCAATCTGTCCTGATTGTAAGCAGGTGGTTGGGTGGGTGTGCCTTTTGTGGGGGGTAGATTGTGAACCACTGAACCCCTGATGAGCATCAGACCTAGCTGTCACTACACAGCACCCTAGAGCAATCAATTAATCAGCAGGACTGATCAGCACCTGAAATAATTCAATCAGCAGAACTGCCCCAGGGTGAACTAAAGCAGAACTGCCCAGCACCTGACATGATTCAATCAGCAGAAATGCCCCAGGGCAAATTAAAGCAGCTGTCCCACCTTTCCCTTAAACAGACTCATACATTTTAAAAAAATGAATAAAAAATCAAACAGAGCTCTCACCATAGACAACTTTTATGGAAAGAGGGAAGAACACACCTCAACTCCTGAGGCCCCTAAAGGTAAATCAACTCCAGAAAAAGCCCCAAATAGAGACATAAACTGGTCTCCATGTCACAAGGCTTTCTTTGAAGATTGCATAAAGAATCTTAAAAGAGAGTTAGAAAAAACACGGGGAAACGAAATGAGATCACTGCAAAATAAAATAGAAAAAAATGGGAAAAAATGGGAAAAGAATGCAATGAAAAAAAAGTAACTGGTCAACTGAAAAAGGAACTAAAAACAATAACTGAAGAAAATAAGACATTACAAATTAGAGTCGAACAATTGGAAATGAATGACTCATCAATACTTCAAGAATCAGTCAAACAAAAGCAAAAAAAAAAAGAAAAGATAGAGAAAAACATGAAATATCTCCTAGGAAAAACAACTGACCTGGAAAATAGATCTAGGAGAGACAATCTAAGGATTATAGGGCTTCCTGAAAGCCATGATGAAAAAAAGAACCTAGACACTATCTTCCAGGAAATCATAAAAGAAAACTGCCCTGATATTTTAGACACAGAAGGCAAAATACTCCTTGAAACAATCCACCTATCACCTCCTGAAAGAAACCCAAAAATTAAGTCCCCCAGAAATATTGTGGCTAAATTCCAGAACTTTCATACCAAGGAAAAAATATTACAAGAAGCCAGAAAGAAACAATTTAAATACCGAGGAGCCACATTAGTATCACACAGGACCTAGCAGCTTCTACTTTGAAGGATCGAAGGGCATGGAATCAGATATTCTGAAGGGCAAAGGAACTTGGATTACATCCAAGAATAAGTTACCCAGCTAGAATGAGCATTATGTTCCAGGGAAGAAGATGGACATTTAATGATATAGGAGAATTTCACCTATTTCTAAAATTTCACCTGAAAAGACCAGAACTGAACAAAAAATTTGATCTACAAACACAGAACACAAGAGAAACATAAAACGGTAACAAGAAAAAAAAAAAAAACTCTTGAGAACTATATTTATGTTATAGATACTTACAGAATGAGGGTTGATTTTATGAATCTATTATTACATTATGATTATTATGATATGATTATTGTGATTTTATGATTATTATGATAAGATTATTGTGATTTGTGATTATTATTATATGATAAACTGAAAAAGAAATTAGAGATACAAAAGGGATAACACTGGAAGAAGAGCAAAAGGAGGTAAAATAAGGGAAATTACATCACATGTAGAGGCAAAGAAAACCTATAATGATTGAGGGGAAAAAGGGAGGGAAATGAGAATTGGGTTAATAACCATCTCATCATATTTGGCTCTGAGGGAATAATAGACATACTTATAAGGAAACAGGAGGGAAAGGGGGAAAAAGTGGGTGGGTGGGGCTCTAAAGGGGAAGGATTGTTTGAGGGAAGTGGTTATCAAAAGCAAAATAGTAAGGAGGAGGGAAAGGGGATAAGAAAGAGAAAAGCATAAGTTAGGGTAAATAAGATGGCAGGAAATACAGAATTAGTTATTTTAATTGTGAATGTGAATGGAATGAACTCTCCCATGAAGTGGAAGCAGATAGCAGACTGGATTAAAAACCAGAATCCAACAATATGTTGTATACAAGGAACACATCTAAAACATAGAGATACATAAAAGGTGAAGATAAAAGGCTGGAGCAGAATCTATTATGCTTCAGGTGAACAAAAAAAAAAGCAGGAGTAGCAATTCTGATCTCAGACCAAGTAAAAGCAAAGATAGACCTAATTAAAAGAGACAAAGAAGGAAATTATATCTTCCTAAAGGGTACCATAGACAATGAAGCAATATCAATACTAAACATATATGCACCAAGTGGTATAGCATGGAAATTCCTAGAGGAAAAGTTCAGAGAGATGAAAGAAGAAATAGACGGCAAAACTATAATGGTGGGGGATCTCAACCTCCCTCACTCAGAACTAGATAAATCAAACCTCAAAATAAATAAGAAACAAACTAGGGAGGTAAACACAATGTTAGAAAAGTTAGGTATGATAGATCTTTGGAGGAATTTTAATGGAGATAGAAAGGAGTTTACTTTTTTCTCAGCAGTCCATGGAACTTATACAAAAATTGACCATGTGTTAGGACACAAAAACCTCAAAATCAAATGCAGGAAGGCAGAAATAATAAATGCATTTTTTTCAAATCATAATGGAATAAAAATCACATGCAATATAAGGCCAGGAGAAAATTGACCAAAAAGCAATTAGAAACTAAATAATTTTATCTGAAAGAATGAATGGGTGAAACAGCAAATTACACACACAATCACTAATTTCATCCAAGAGAATGACAATAATGAGACAACATACCAAAATTTGTGGGATAGAGCCAAAGCAGTAATAAGGGAAAATTTTATATCTCTAGATGCTTATTTGCATAAAAGAGAGAAAGAGAAAATCAATGAATTGGGCTTGCAACTAAAAGAGCTAGAGAAAGAACAAATTAAAAACCCCCAATCAAATACCAAACTTGAAATCCTAAAAATAAAAGGGGAGATTAATAAAATTGAAAGTTTAAAAAAACTATTGAGTTAATAAATAAAACTAAAAGTTGGTTTTATGAAAAAACCAACAAAATAGATAAACCTCTAGTTAATTTGATTAGAAAAAGGAAAGAGGAAAATCAAATTGTTAGTCTCAAAAATGAAAAGGGAGAACTTTCCACCAAGGAAGAGGAAATTAGAGCAATAATCAGGAGTTACTTTGCCCAACTTTATGCCAATAAATTTGATAACCTAAGTGAAATGGAGGAATATCTACAAAAATATAGATTGCCCAGATTAACAGAAGAGGAAATAAATTACTTAAATAGTCCCATTTTAGAAAAAGAAATAGAACAAATTATTAATCAACTCCCTAAGAAAAAATCCTCAGGACCAGATGGATTTACATGTGAATTCTACCAAACATTTAAAGAACAATTAACTCCAATATTACATAAACTTTTGAAAAAAATAGGGAATGAAGGACTCCTACCAAACTCCTTTTATGATACAGACATGCTACTGATACTTAAACCAGGTAAAACAAAAATAGAGAAAGAAAACTATAAACCAATCTCCCTAATGAATATTGATGCAAAAATCTTAAATAAAATATTAGCAAAGAGATTACAGAAAATCATTCCCAGAATAATATACCATGATCAAGTAGGATTTATACCAGGAAATCAGGGATGATTCAATATTAGGAAAACTATTAACATAAATGACTATATCAATAACCAAATTAACAAAAACCATGATAATCACAATAGATGCAGAAAAAGCATTTGATAAAATCCAACATCCATTCATATTTAAAAGACTAGAGAGTATAGGAATTAATGGACTTTTCCTTAAAATAGTCAGTAGCATCTATTTAAAACCATCAGCTAGCATCATATGTAATAGTTATAAACTGGAACCATTCCCTGTAAGATCAGGGGTGAAACAAGGTTCCCCACTATCATCATTACTATTCAATATTGTATTAGAAATGCTAACTTTGGTAATAAGACAAGAAAAAGAGATTAAAGGAATTAGAGTAGGTCATGAGAAACCAAATTATCACTCTTTGCAGATGATATGATGGTCTACTTAGAGAACCCTAGAGAATCAACTAAAAAACTATTAGAATTAATCCACAACTTTAGCAAAGTTGCAGGATACAAAATAAATCCACATAAATCATCAGCATTTTTATACATCACCAACAAAATGCAACAGCAAGAGATACAAAGAGAAATTCTATTCAAAATAACTATCGATAGTATAAAATATTTGGGAATATATCTGCCAAGGGAAAGTCAGGATCTATATGAACAAAACTACAAAACACTCTCCACACAAATAAAGTCAGATCTAAACAATTGGAAAATATCAAGTGCTCTTGGATAGGTCGAGCGAATATAATAAAGATGTCAATACTACCTAAACTAATTTATTTATTTAGTGCTATACCAATCAAACTCCCAAGAAATTATTCAACTGACATAGAAAAAATAACAAAATTCATCTGGAAAAACAAAAGGTCAAGAATTTCAAGGGGATTAATGAAAAAAAATACAAATGAGAGTGGCCTAGATGTACTAGATCTAAAACTATATTATAAAGCAGTGGTCACCAAAACCATTTGGTACTGGCTAAGAAATAGAGTAGTGGATCAGTGGAATAGGTTAGGTTCACAGGGCAAAATGCTTAATGACAATAGTAATCTAGTGTTTGATAAACCCCCAAACCCCAGTTTTTGGGATAAAAACTCACTATTTGACAAAAACTGCTGGGATAATTGGAACCTAGTGTGGAAGAAATTAAGCATTGACCCATACCTAACACCATATACCAAGATAAGGTCAAAATGGATTCATGATCTAGGCATAAAGAATGATATTATAAACAAATTAGAACAATGTAGGATGGTTTACTTCTCAGACCTGTGGAGGGGGAAGGAATTTGTGACCAAAGAAGAACTAGAGATCACCATTAATCACAAAATAGATGTTTGACAATATCAAGTTAAAGAGTTTTTGTACAAACAAAATGAATGCAGACAAG
>JAJPUD010012348.1:0-18009 GCA_023553655.1 Myrmecobius fasciatus | reverse complement strand
AAAAAAAAAGAAGATCTGGAACTCCTAATTGAACACCAGATATATAATTTTGATTATATTAAGTTAAAAAGTTTCTGTACAAATAAAACTAATGCAGACAAGATTAGGAGGGAAGCATCAAATTGGGAAATCATCTCTACATTTAATGGTTCTGATAAAGGCCTCATTTCTAAAATATATAATTGTCTCATATTTATAAGATTTCAAGCCACTCTTCAATAGATAAATGGTCAAGGGATATGAACAGACAATTTTCAGATGATGAAATTAAAACCATCTCTAGTCATATGAAAAGTTGCTCCAAATCATTATTGATCAGAGAAATGCAAATTAAGACAACTCTGAGGTACCACTAAACACCTGTCAGATTGGCTAAAATGACAGGAAAAGATAATGATGAATGCTGGAGGGGATGTGGGAAAGTTGGGTCACTAATACATTGTTGGTCGAACTGTGAATGGATCCAACCATTCTGGTGAGTAATTTGGAGCTATGCTCAAAAAGTTATCAAACTGTGCATACCCTTTGACTCAGCAGTGTTTCTATTGGGCTTATATCCCAAATAGATCTTAGAGGAGGGAAAGGGACCCACCTGTGCAAGAATGTTTGTGCCAGCCCTTTTTGTAGTGTTTAGAAACTGGAAACTGAAGGGATGGCCATCAATTGGAGAGTGGCTGAATAAATTATGGTACATGAATGTTATGGAATATTATTGTTCTGTAAGAAACGACCAGCAGGACAATTTCAGAGAGGCCTGGAGGGACTTGCATGAATTGATGCTGAGTGAAACGAGCAGAAACAGGAGATCATTATACACAGCAACAACAATATTACATGATGATCAATTCTGATGGACATGCCTCTCTGCAACAAAGAATTGTGTCAAACCAGTTCTAATTGTTCACTGAAGAAAACCATATACACCCAGAGAGAGGGATATGAAATATGGACCACAACATAACATTTTCACACTCTCTATTGAGGTTTGCTTGCATTGTGTTTCCTTTCTCTGATTTTCTTTTTGTTTTTCTTGTAGATAGGATTTTTCTTGCACAACTTGTCAAGTATTTCAACATTATTAACATGTAGTGGACTTCCTGCCATCTAGGTGAGGGGGAGGGACTGGGGGTATAATTTGTAATGGAAGCTTTGTAAAGATCAATGCTGGGGAACTACCCATACATATGTTATACAAATAAAAAGCTTTAATAAAAAAATAAAATAAAATAAAAAATGTAGACATTTCAACCAGATTAAAATCTCCTTTGATAGGCTAAATTACTTTTGTTTAAAAACATTAAAATTTATTTTTAAATCAATTTTTTGAAAATAAAACAAATCTAAATATTCAAGCTTCATATCTAAATGGACTGATTAGCATTAAAATATTTAGATTTCTCCCACTTTTTCTGGGATATGAAAAATGCTTAAACAATCCTATTGTGTACATTAGGATTTGAACATTAAAAATAAACAAAAAACCCACTTAAACCACAAGTCCTGATCAACAGGTGCCCAATAAGCATTAAATCTCAAATAGGAGTTACATATTAACACAAGAGGTCAACAAGGTGGCATAGTGGACAGGGTGCCAGGTCTGGAGTGAAGAAGACTCATCTTTGTGAGTTCAAATTTGACTTCAGACATTTTCTAGCTATGTGACCCTAAGGAAATCATTTAACCTTTTTTGTCTCAGTTTCCTCTTCTATAAAATGAACCAAAGAAAGAAATATCAAACCATTATAATATCTTTGCCAAGAAAACAATAAATGGGTGTCCATAAAATAGAGCACAACTTAAGCAATTGAATAATTTAACAGTACATGAAATATTCCACACCTGTAGCCTGTCACCTTTCTACCAAAAGGGAGTAGATCCATTTCATCCAGATTATTTTAAAAAATGCTCACTAATGGTATTCAGCTTTATTCTAATTCAATGCTTTAGATACAGTAGATATTTAGAAAATTTTTAGTTAGTTAATTGGCAGTATCTCGAATAACTCTGGCTTAGTCACTTAAGAGTAGTTCTATTATAGAAATGTTTTAATAAAATCAGGTGTAATGCTAAGAAAATTAAAATGCTATCACAAAAAATTGGGTAGTATGAGAACAAGAATATTGAAACTATCAAAATTCTTGCTCCCCATGAGTGTGGTAGGCATATTTAGTTTTTTATAATTTTCAGGTCAGTTTTCAATAGGGATCATATTACACTGACATGATTCTTTCTCTGTAGAGATGAATGGAAACCTTATCTTACAATCCTTTGCCGTTAAAAAAATGCTTTAAAGGTATTTGAATGTCATTTCGGATTACCACTGCAGTTAAAGAGAATCTCTCAGTCTTCCAAAAAAAATTCACCCTAGCAACTTTGACACCATAAAAAGAATTATGAAATATTTGCAGTCTAATTGGTGAATATTTGAAATGGCTTAGTTCAGAGAGCCTGTGACTATGTGTTGAAGCAATTCTAGACTCTTAATTTAATACAGACTTAGAAGTATGTAGATTGACCTATGGGTCAAAGCTCAACAAACTGCTGTTTAAATAAGAACACAGGAAGTGATACATATAAAGAAAGTGGGAACATCTGTTTAGGTCATTGTGAGTTCATCACACTTAACTAATTTTTCAGTGACCTCTAACCTAGATTTCCACAGAGTCGAAGAGATTTGTATCTTTTATTCATTCAATGTTACACCTGTCTTCAACTAATGAAAAGAGACTTAACTTTGTTATCTGATGAACTGAACTCAGAATTGTTGAGACAATTGTTTTATTATTGTATTGACAAATTATCCTATTAACAACTGGCTACTACAGAAATCAATTAAAATCTTGGCTGAAAGGCTCAAATATATTTTGAGAGGAACTGCTGGGAATTAAATGGCAAGTTAATGGTTTGTTGTAGAGTTCATAAATTTAGCTACAACCAGCTCAAACACAGAAATTTGTATTGATAATGAAAATGCTAGATTACCATTCAGAGTATGGAGCTATACAGCATTCACTTTCATTGTATATCATTCTGGCTTCTTTCTTAGTAACTCTATCAATAATAGTGCCATTTTTCATATTTGCCAAAATCTATTTCCTAACTTTATCTCTTTCAGTAATCTCTTACACTTATATTTGATAAAGTATATTTTACAAAGCTTTAATTTGTGGAGTAACAGGAATTTAGATCTTTAGGATGTTGGCATTTTTACAATATATTTTTTCCTCCTTGGCTGTAACATTGGAAACATTTTGATTGCTAAGAATCAGAACATAATGTTATAGCACACACAGATTGACTAAGGACTGGACTTTTGACTGGGATTGCAAAAAAACCTTGTAACAAACCTTTGAATAAAATCCAATCCTTTCCTTTGTTCTAACATTTTCATTTAGTAATAACAATGTGCTGATAATACCCTGAGATTTACTTCTACCCTCCTTATACCCCTCATAAAGTGTACTTTAAACAAAAGTAAGTAAAATTATATGTACTGTGTACAGTATACATTATTACACTTTAGATTGTCTTAACTTCTACCTCGAAGTACACTAAGGGGTAGTATAATCAGGAAAAGCACCCACAGAGAATGAGAGACAATGAAACTTTTAAGGCAAAACTTGAATCATATTATTTTAATAGTGTTAAAAAGATCTAAAAGTGAAAGGGGAAGGGTAACTCTCCTACTCACTGATCTATTGTGTTAACACTTGGAAAGGAGTTAGAAGAGTTAGACTTGAAAGAGAAGAGGAACTAATCCCATTGTTCAGAGGGATGCCAAAATATTCTAGAATTTCTCCCTCCATTATCCTCTCCTGTAAAGAAGCATTACAGGACCAGAAAGCATACATTTTCTAAATACTTCCTGATCCCTGTCTTTTAGCGAAGTGGTACTATCTTTCATTTGTGAGAAGTCATCAAGTAGTTCAGAGATGGACTTCAAGTATAACGTAGGAAAAATTCAGAAAAGAAAAGGAATTACAGCCATTATGCACCCATGCATCATTAGACATCACTCAGTCCATGAAGCTTAGCTCATATAATTCTGGATGAACAGTATAGTTTCACTACCAGTATTGGATAGACATCAACATTATGGAACTGTTGGGGGGGAAGTAAAGAAAAAAATGGCAAGGTTGGAAAGAGAAAAGACTCAAAGGAAAAAGAAATGCAATAGCTAGTTATCCCATGCAATAGTAACTTCTCTTAAATTTACAAGACATCGACCTGTGACTTTTGTTGTAGGATATTCCCAGTGAGGAAAATCTCTTTTCCAAGATAAATCACCAACTTTGCTACCATTTTTAGTCTTAGAAATTGGTTCAAGGCACTGAGACTGAGTAATTTATTCAAAGTCATATGGCCATTATATTCTAGAAGTAGGAATTGAACTCAACTCTATCCGCTATACCATAAATTTTCTCAAAAAAAAAAAAATCACAGATTCAGGCATAGGTCAATGAATTAAAAAAAAAGGTTAATAACATTTGAATTTTTGCACTTAGTAAAGTTAATAACAATAGTTCATATTTGGATAGTACAATAGTACCCAAAGTGCTTTCTATATAATATATTTCATCCAATATAAAGAGTATGTATATTCTTCCTTTATTTGCTGAGACAGATTATTACCCATATTGACTTGAACTGTCTAATAAGCTAGTACTCTAAAATAATCATTTAACTGCCATAATGGACCATTTGATATCAGTTAATCAATTAATCAATAGCCATTTGTTAACTTCTTATTATGGTCCAGACACTATGCTACAAAACAAAAGCAGGTATGATCTTTCCCTCAAGAAACTTACATTTCCATTTTCGCAAATAATTTTTTCTAGGATCTAGTGCTTAGTTTGGGACTATACCTTTTGCTAAATAAAAATTTATTAAAGGAAAAAATATTGATTAAAGCAGGTATTTTGTCTTTTTGTCTTATAATAGCCACATAACCATCCAGAATAGTTGATTATATTTTTTCCAAGTAGGCCGTTTTTTCTTTTCTCTTTCTCTTCCATAGAAAACTAACAACACTGTAATCACTACTCACTCTCATCTCTAATTATCAAAAATCCCACTTCCTTAAAATCCACCTGAAATTCATATTAATAAAGTCTAGCTAGAAGTAATTTCCTTTTCTGAAATTCTCTAGCAAATATTTGGAAATTAATTATAGTTTATTACAAGTACACAAATACACTTTAACACAAGTACAGACATGTATAGAAGTCTTTTATTGGTGGTTAATATGTTTATGTCTTCTCTCCCACACCAGATTTTCAAAAATGATTGATGATAAAGAACTTGTCTTGTACTTAGACATCATCAGCTCATAGGTCTAGAGTACTGAAAGTCATTAGAAGCCATCTTGTCCAAATTTCTCACTTTGTATAGGAGGAAAATGAGGCACTGGAATCACTTTTTTTTTCTTCAACATGTAGAACTGGCACTTGAATATATAGAAGGTACTTAGTAAATTTTTTAACATAACTTTTTTCAATCAGTAGTGCTCTCTTCCACTCAAATCCTAGTTAAGAATAAAAGAAAAACAGAATCTCTGTTACAAAAATATAATTAGGCATAGCAAATTTTTGCATTAGAGATAACATGTTTACACATATATATGTATAGATAAAATAAAGTATGTATTTTATCAATAAATTTCATATTATAATAAAGTCTCTATATTATATATGTATATACACAGATACATAAATATGTATGTATGTATTTCTGAATTTATTTTGAACCCAAAATATAAATTAAGACAGATGGATTTTCCTAGAAGTCACTTCAATTCTTCTTGACAGGACAGCACCCAAGACAAATTAGTATAATTGCAAAATCTGTACTTACTAAATGACTAAATATCCTTAGGGACTATCTTGAGGTCTATGGCAATGTAGTAAGCAAACAGATTTTAAAAAAAAGCATTGCCATTTGAATATCTTGGAAAAATTTTTAGTGCTATTCATAAAACACACTTATTTTGAAAATATCCTACATACAGTAATGAGAATTTAAATCCAATATTTATTCTGAGAACTTTGACTTATTTAATCACATGTCAATTTCCACCTTTAATTGCAGAACAAGCTGCAATTAAAGGAAGAGTCACAAGAATAAGATCATATTCATTTCTTTTCCCTCTTTTCCATAGAGAACACGTGCCCAGAAAATCAAATGAGAAGGGTCAAGGACTGAAACATGACTCACTGACCACTGTACTTTCCTGATTTGAATCTAAACGTTTCCCTGAAACAGTCTTTTCATTACCATATACCTTGAGTAGTGAACATTTCCCCCATCATGCCATAGTTATGTTACTAGTTTTATCTATGTAGAGAAGAAATGGATTGATCAGAGACCTTCATAATCTACATCCAAAGTTGTTTGTGATGGGAAAGTGGAAAAACTGACTCAGGATGAAAAAAAACAGCAATGTAGTTATATAAACTCAAGGGCTAGACCTGAACTGCCTCTCTCTTCTCTCTACTGAAATTTATTCTCATCTGGCCATTCCTTGTCCTATCATATAATGTGCATAGTACCCAAAACATTTTATTCATGTTCCAATTCATTCTAATACAGACTGCTTCTTCTAGTTGTGGTTCAGTCATTAGAGATCCCATTTAGGGTTTTCTTGGCAAAGATATCGGAGTATTTTGACTTTTCTTTCTCCAGATCATTTTATAAATTAGAAAACTGAGACAAATATGGTTAAGATGCCCAGTATCAAACATATGGTAAGTATCTGAGGCTGGATTTCTACACAGATGAGTTCATGCCCAGACATCTATGCACTCTATCTATTACCTTTCTGTTCTGCTAATTGCCTGGAACAAAGCAAAAACTTTGTAAGATAGCTACAGATGCATGTGCATCTCACATATGAGTGGAGTTTGTACTTGGGAAATTATTTTTAATTTTATACTATTATGTGGTTTGAGTGATTATATATGTATATATATATATACGCACATATATATATATCTTTTACATATATTTTATTTTTAATTTTATACTATACACTACATACATTGCCTATATGTGTATAATAAGCATTAAGAGTGATCTTGGTGTGTATATAAAATATAGTATTCACCATATGTCTACTAATATATTGTTATGAGTGTTCAAAAATACAATGAAGATAACAACTTAGAGGTTTTATATTTTTAATAATTCTATATTTAGGGTGTTAGATGTAATGCATTGCTATGTCTGTGGCAATGCTTCCATAGTTGTCAAGAGAGTGCTCAGGATCAGAGTACATTTTACCTAGAAAGAATCTTAGAAATCATTGTTTCAAACTTATAACTTTGAAGTCTAGGTAATGAGACTCCAAAATATGAAATGACTTGCTTGAGACCACATAGTTGGTGGCAAAGATCAGACTAGGTTTTCGATCTCCTAATTCAGTCATTTCCTTTTCCAATATAGTACATGTTGCTCAGTGCCCCAACTCTTACCCCTACCATGTGCCTGGATTTTATAGTCCTATTTTGCTTTAGTCGAATGGTCAGTTTCATTAAATCCATGTGGCCAAAGCTTCATCTGAAAAATCTCTCTGCTTTAATCTCTTAGAGATTGTGAGGTGAAATGTTTTTTTAAATGATGTTTCTTCAGGACCTTTAAAAACATTTATTTATTTACATAACAGGAATATACTATGTATATGCCAGACGTGCTAAAAAGCATTGATGATTCAGAGGTAGAAAGCTAAAACCATCTCCTCCCTCAAGGTATTTATAGACAAAATGGATACAGATAAGTAAACATAGAAGACATATAAGGTAAATAAAAAATAATTTTAAGGGAAAATACTAACAATTGGGGATATTTTCATATACCAATACTGGCTTGTCCCTTTAGCTCATGGAAATGTAAATAGAGAATAACCATGAATAGAGGATATCCATGCAAAGATTCAGAGACAGAAAAAAAAGATTTATATATATATATATATATATATATATATATATATATATATATATTACATATTTTCTTGTGAATAGTATTGAAGGAGAAACACCAGAACAAAAGGGAAAAACTATGAGAGAAAAAAATAAAACCAAAGAAAACAAACAAAAAAGTGAACATAGCATGTCTTGATTTACATTCAGGCTCCATAGTTCTGTTTCTGGATATGGATGGTATTTTCTATCCAAAGTTTATTGGAAGGCCTTGGATCACTGAACTGAGAAGAACCAATCTGTCATAGTTGATCTTCCCACAATCTTGATATTATTGTGTACAATGCATTCCAGTTTATACTTGTATCACTTTGGATCAGTTCATGTATAACTTTTCAGACCTTTTTAAAATAAACTTCTTTATCATTTTTATAGAGCAATAATATTCCATTACATTCATATACCATAACTTATTCAGCCACTCTCCAACTGATGGTCATGAATATATTTTCCAATTCTTTGCCACACAACTACTACAAACATTTTTGCACATGTGGGTGCTTTTCCCTCCTTTATGATATCTTTGGGATATAGACCCAGTAATGGAACTACTAGTTCAACATAGCATGAAAATGCTATGTTGTGGTCCACACTCAGATCCCACAGGCCTCTCTCTGGGTGCATATGACTTTCTTCATCACTGAACAATTGGAACTGGTTTGAAACATTTCATTGTTGAAGAGAACCATGTCTATCAGAATAGATCATCATATAGTCTTGTTGTTGCCATGTACAATAATCTCCTGGTTCTGCTCATTTAACTTAACATCAGTTCATGCAAGTCTCTCCAGGCCTCTCTGAAATCCCGCTGGTAGTTTCTTACAAAACAATAATATTCTATAACATTCATATACCATAATTTATTCTCCAACTGATGGGCATCCATTCAGTTTTCACTTTCTAGCCACTACAAAAAGGGCTGCTACAAACATTTTTGCACACATGGGACCCTTTCCCTCCTTTAAGATCTCCTGGAGATATAGGTCCAGAAGAAACACTGCTTGGTCAAAGGGTATGCACAATTTGATAACTTTTTACCATAGTTCGAAATTGCTCTCCAGAATGCTTGGATCTGTTCACAGTTCCCCCAACAATGAATGTGTCCAGTATTTGGGGGTCAATTTTTTTGTTCAGATCTGGTCTTTTCATTAGAAATATGTGAAATTCACCTATATCATTGAATATCCATCTTCTTCCCTGAAAGATAATACTCATTTTATCTGGATAGCTTATTTTTGGCTATAATCCAAGTTCCTTTGTCATTTGGAATATCAGATTCCAGGCCCTACGACCCTTTAAGTGGGAAGCTGATAGATCTTGGGTGATCCTAATTGTTACTACTCAGTATTTGAATTGTTTCTTTCTGGTTGCTTGTAATATCTTTTCCTTGGTGTGATAGTTCTAAAATTTAGTCACAATATTCCTTGGGGATTTAATTTTGGGGTATTTTTCAAGAGGTGATCAAATAATTCTTTCCATAGCTATTTTACCTTCTAATTCTAAAATATGAAAGCAGGTTTCTTTTATGATTTCCTGTAAAATATTGGCTAGGTTCTTTTTTTCATCATGGCTTTCAGGATTGTCTCTCCTAGATCTATTTTCCAATTCAATTGTTTTTCCTAGGAGTTATTACATATTTTCTTCTCTTTTTTCACTTTTTTGTTTTTGTTTGACTGATTCTTAAAGTCTTAATGAGTCATTCACTTCCATTTGTTCAACTCTAATTTTTAGTGTATTATTTTCTTCAGTTATCTTTTTTAAGTTCCTTTTGTAATTTGCTAATTGAATTTTTGTTCATTGCATTCTTTTTCCATTTCATAAATTTTGTTTTTCAATGAATTGGTATCTTTTTCATTTCTCTTTTGTAGGGCATTATATGTTTTTTTCTATTTCTTCTTGCAATGATCTCATTTCATTTCCCCATTTTTCTTCTAACTCTCTTTTAAGATTTTTTAGCAATCTTCCAGGAAAGCCTTGTGAAATGGCGACCAGCTCATGTCTCCCTTTGTGGCTTCCTCTGGAGTTGCTTTACCTTTAGGAATCTTAGGATTTGAGGTCTCTCTCTGAATGAGAGCTGTCTATGTTGAGAGTTCTTTTTTTTTTTTTATTTCTTTTGTAAGGCTTGAGGCCTGTTCAAAGAAAAGTAGTGACAGCTTAATTTGCCCTGTGGAAGTTCTGCTGATTCATTTCTAGTGCTAAGTAATTCAGGTCTAGTGTTCTTCCTGGGCTCAGTGGTTTACAATTTACTTTTTACAAATAGCAAAACTGCCAAACCACCTGCTTGCAACTAGGTCAGAGTGGACTAAAAGGCTCACAGAAGTTTCCCAGGTGCCTGGAAATTGCAATGCTCTGATGCTCAGCCCTGATTCCTGCTCCCATCTCCACATGCTGTGGTCTGGGCTTGGCAAACTGTCCCCCTGTCTGGTTGAAACAGACTTGTTCTAAAGTTCTTCCACGGTAAACTTCTAGAAATGTCTTGTACTCCAATTATTTGTGGGTTCTTTGACTTCAAAAAACCAGTTTAGAGGCTTAATCTGCCGTTGATTTGAGAGAAAGGTCAAAGGAGGTCACAGAGAGTCATGTCTACATTCTGCCATCTTGGCTCTGCCCCTGCTTTAGCCATTTATCAATTGGGGAATGATTTGTATTCTTATAAATTTGACTCTATATATTTTAGAAATGAAGCCTTTATTAGAAATACTGGATATAAAATTTTTCCCCAGCTTTGTACTTCTCTTTAAATCTTGTTTTTATTGGTTTTGTTTGCACAAAATCATTATAATTTAATGCAATCAAAGTTGACGACTTGCATTTTATAATGTTCTCTAATTCTTCTTTGGCCATAAATTGTTTCCTTCTCCAAATATCTGATAGGTACACAAACTATTCCTTGTTCTCCTAATTTACTGAGATGTCACCCTTCATGCCCAAATCATGTACCACTTCTTTTATTTTGGTTTGTGAGATGTAGGTCTATGCTGAGTTTCTGACATGTTATTTTCCATATTTCCCAGCAATTTTTGTGAAATAGTGAGTTTTTATCTGAGACTTTAGAGGTTTGTGTTTTATCAAATACTACATTCCTACATTCATTCATTATTGTGTCATGTATATCTTACTGATTCTAGTGATGCATCATTGTATTTTTGAGCACCATATGTTTCTGATGTTTGCTGCTTTATCAAAGAACCTATTCTTGACCTTTTGTTCTTCCAGATGAATTTTGTTTCTAGCTCTATAAAATAATTTTTGGCTGTTTGATTGAACAAGTCTATACATTTATTATAGATACCACTTCATTGTCTATGGAACTCTTTAACAAGATGAAGTTTCCTTTTATCTATTTTAATTAAATCTATTTTTTACATCTGTGTCCTTTTCCCTCTTTTATGATTTTCTTGGTATACAGACCCAATAATGGCACTGCTGAGTCAGTTTTGTAGCCCTTTGGAAATAATTCCTAATTGCTCTCCAGAATGGTTGGATCATTTCACAACCAATGTATTAGCTTCCCAGTTTTCCCACACCCCTTCCAACATTTATAATTATCTTTTTCTATCATCTTAGCCAAACTGAGAGATGTGAGATGGTGCCTCAGAGTTGTCTTAATGTATACTTCTCTGATCAGAAGTGATTTAGACCATTTTTTCATATAACTATAGATGGCTTTAATATCACGATCTGAAAACTGTCTTCATATCCTTTGACCAATTATCAATTAGGGAATGACTTATATTGTTATGAATTTGATACAGTTGTTTATATATTTTAGAAATGAAAAGTTTATTAGAAACACTGGCTGTAAAGATTTTTCCCACCTTTGTACTTCCCTTTTAATCTTGTTTCTGTTAGTTTTATTTGTGCAAAATCTTTTTTAATGTGATATAATCAAAGTTGGTCATTTTGCCCTCTCGTTTCTTTTTCCAATTTTTCTTTTACCTCTCTTATTTGTCCTTTAAAAATCTTTTGTCAGCACTTCCAAAAAGCTGCTTTAGATTTGAATCCAATTCATATCTCTCTTTAAGATTTCCTATGTGGGCATTTTGTCCTCATTTGAGTTGGTAGTTTGGTCTTTGTCACTTTAGTAGCTTTCTATGTTTAAGGTTCTTTTTTGTTTCTTGCTCATTTTTTCTTTCCTTTTTTAAATTTTAAATTTAATTTTTTTAATTTTTTAAATTAAATTTAAAATAAATAAATCCTTTTATGGTTGAGCTTTGCTCCTCAGGTACAGGGGCCACTCTCTCAAGCTTCGTGTGCACCTGTGAGCCTTGACTTTGAGTGTAGGGCTACTTTGATTTTGGTATTTTGCTCACAGCATGGTGTAGCACATCTGCTTTCTCCAGGCAACAGCTTCCCAGGGCTAGTGATTTGAATTCTAAGGCTGCCCCACTGCTCTGCTTTGCTACTGAGGCAGGACAGAGAATTTCATTTACTGACATGACATGATTCAGACCCTTTCATTATCACGTGAGTTTGGGCTGAACAGCCCTTTCACTCCAGTGAGACCAAGCTTTTTGGAAGTCCTTCTAATCCATTTGAGCTCAAGAATGGTTTCATTCAGTCAGACTTTTTTCAGAGGCTTAATTCCATGTGGCTTTTGAGGAATATTGGGACAGTTTGAACAGCTTGAACAGTTTTCTAGATTCACTCCACCCTCAGAACTGCTTAGCTCTGCCCCAAGAACAGAAAATAGAATTTCTTTTAGAGGAAATAGAAGTTAGATTAAAAAAAATGAAATACTATGTTTTTCTTTCATGTGTTCCCGCAAATGATAGCTTAACTCAAAGAGTGAGGTAATAGAGATTCAATCAACAAAAGCAGAAACAATATAGTAATAATGATATCCAAGGAGGACTGGCAGCTCTGGTGTGAGGGCTGCTGAGCCCTTGTCAGGGCTGCTCATCCAACTTTGTCATTAAACTCTCACTTGTGGCTCCAAGAAGTTATAGCATACACAGTGCTACATCACAATAAAACCTTCTCAGCAGATAGACTAAACCTAGTTGGGGATATCCAAGAAACCCCAAATCCAATAGTGAGTTAGGAGAATATCTACTCCAAGCATGTGAAAAGTTCCTCTGCTGTAATGGAGAGGAACCCATTACCCATAACCATGAAGGCATTTGAGGCAGGAATTCTGAAGTATATAGTGCCAAGGTTATTTACTGTAACTCAGACCATCTTGACTTGTCTTGCTGCTGGACTTAGTTAACTCTGAAAGAATGGGTCTGATGGATTTGTCCAACTCTACCTCATTTAAAGCACATTCACACTCAAGTCAAGACACCACCCCATGATGTCATTAATCTTCAGAAATAAAGGATGAACAACGATGTCTAGATATCTATTAATAAATAAATAAATAAATTGTTATATCATTGTAGTGTAGCAAATTTAACCAGGTGAAAAATACTATTAAAGACATTTCTACTAATTGTGCAGGAGATATGTTTATATTTGTTCAAGAGAATTAGTCATGTGTTGTAGAGCTTATGTGAGCATATGAATGTATGTATTTTATAAATAAGTTTACATTCTGTTATTTCACTGTCTGATCAGTGAATGATGAATGGATCTTATTCTAGTTCCCTGATAGAAAATTAGTTACTGAGAGACAGAGCACCTCTTAAATAAAGCACCTCTTAGTAAAACTCAGAGGGTCACAGGATTTGCACTTATTAGTGTCTTATCAGAATTCCCAGTACAGAAGCCATTGATAGCAGTATATACTTCAGGATGGACAATACACACTGAATAAATGCAGGACTCCAGCAAATTCTTAAAAAGGGATAAAGAGACTTTCTGTAAAATGACTTTCAAGAACTGTGTTACCAATTTATGTTCTAATTTTAAACTAATTTTATTATGATTCAGTATGTATTAGAGTACAGAATTGTATCATGAATTAGCAAGTGAAGAGTTGACATGTTTTAGACTATTATTACTAGACTGCCTCAATAAATAATTATTTCTAAATATCGATTAAATATAGTTGCTTAATTTATTAAAAAACCAGATACTCAATCAGGAAATGAAACACATCAGTGGGGGTTCATGAATTTTAGTTTTAGAAAACTCCTCACACTCTAAGTTGGGAGGAAGCAGTCAACCTATAGCAGTCAACCTCCCTGAATGCATGGTGGTTGGCAAAGTAGTTCCCAAATTCATGCAATAAATGCATTTATAGATTCAACATTTAAAAAAAGTTTTTTTTTAAATTTGTTAGAATATGTTAAGAAACTGAATTGAATTTCTAAACTTAGTTGGAGACTAAAATAGTTTGTTGAGAGTGCTCATTATTTTAATGAGTTGGTGATGTAACAATATGTTACATAATACATAATAATGTGTTAATGTATAATGTAATAATAATAACATGGAAATGTTGTTTTTCTTTAATACATCATTTATGTTACTATTGTATGAAGTATATTTTCCCAAAACTGGAGAAAAAAAATTGAAGGAGCATACCTACCAGAGGATATTTATTTATCAAGAATAGACTGCTGAAAATCAGTGCTCACTCAAAGGAAAAATAGTTCATGTAAATGAAAGCTAAAAAATATGAGCACACACATACACGCTATTCAAATGATAAAATATTGTCCAATTCATTTTGAACTTATTGACATTCTCTTGTGTGCAAACTAAAGTAAGGTATAACTTCACATTCTTTAACTATGAAATTATGCTCATAGAAAGTCTTCACAAGAAAGTATTGTTTAAAGATAGAAATATGTTAATAGTCTGTATAGTTTGCAAATGTTTTCCCCTGCAAATTCATCTCTGTACGGTATTTGTTTTATTTCTTTCTTTTTCCCTTCCAGAATATATAATACAGCATATTTTCAATCATCAGAGGCTTTCTTTAATGAAATATTTCCTTAGCTCATTTAATTTTTTGATTGATGGATAAATTTTACCACTTCATGGTCCTTGATGCCTTCTGCCCCATACCATGATATGTCTTTTACTTTTAACATGGGATAGGTATGTAACCATTTGTACTTCAGTCTAATAGAATGAAATTTAGTAAAACTTTAGTATATGAGCTAAAAAAGACATTATCTGTTCAACACTTTCAGTTTACAGATAAGGAAAATGAAGCCCAGAGGGGGCTTTGTGATTTATAGTGGACAAGATTGAGTGTAAATTCTTTTATAAGATATCTGGGAAATAATGCCAATCAATAGTTGACTATTCTTTTCATTTCATAACTTAAAAACTTTTTCCTATTGTTATTGAGTCACTTCATTTGTCTCCTACTTTCCATGACTTGATTTAGAGTTTTCTTGGCAAAGATAGTAGAATGGTTTGATGCGTCTAATTGACTCTAGAGCTGACATACTATTCTCTTCATTACCTAGTACCTATATTTTTGAGGGCAGCTTGATGGTCCAGTGTCTACAGTGCCTTGCCTTAAGTCAGGAAAATTTGAGTTTAAGTCAAGTGTCAGATATTTAGAAGCTGTGTGACTATGGATAAGTCACTTTCTTCTACTTGCCTTAGTTTCCTACTCTGTGAAATGAGCTAGAAAAGTAAATGGCAAATCACTGCAGTGCTTTTGCCAAGAAAATTCCAAATGGGGGTCATGAAGAGTCATTCATGATTGAACTGACTGAACAAAAATACTTACATTTAACAAATACTATTACACATTAGAATAGCAGATATTCCATGAATTTTAGGTGGTCCCTGACCAGAACTGCTTTATAGAGTCATATCCCATCTAGACGTACACCAAGATCATCTTAGCAATTGCTCATTTACTTCTACTTTATGCCAATCCTTCAAAATGCAAACCCTAGTTCTTAGGCCAGTTATTTAATCATGTTTCTTTTTCATTCCTTGGGTTTGAACCATCTTGAGTAGGCTCAAATTTGCTGGTGTCTATTGTAATCAGCCAGTACCTAATCATGCCAGACCAGAAGATGGTTCATATTCCATGTCGTCCATACAAGCTGTTTTACCACTTGCCATATGTATCTCAGCATTTCCCTGTCTAGCTTTCCACTCTTTGTTCTAGGCATAATAATCAAACCAATAATACAATTTACTATCCTTTGACTCCTCCAACTCCAAGCTTCCTTCTTTGACTTCCACTCTTCTATTTATTTTATTATCTCCATTAGATAACAGATTCTTTAAGTATTATGAATACTAATAATACAGATTTACCTTAAATATGTATCATGTACATTTTTGCCCCATAAAGAGCACATTGTCAAATATTTATCAGTATAAGTGAGTGGACTCAAAAGACTAGCTCAACCACTACCAATACCACAAAGGTAATATTCTTCATCCTCATTAAAATATTAATAGAAGACAGACACTTCCAAGAGTCAAGACAATGTGAATTATTTGTAACCCTGTCATATTTACCTTTGGACATCCATAAAAGAGTGCCCCAAAACAGTTTCTGGAGCAGTGAAATCAGCAAAGATAAAGGGTAAAACAATCATTTAGCCCAGGAATCTTGAAGGATGTGCTAGAAATGTGTCTTTCACTGAGATAAACAGGAGGGTTGCAGTCCAAAACAGGAAGCTTCCCCAGTGAGCCAGCAGCAATTGCTGTCTTAACATATCAGCAAGAGATCCTAAGTCCCACAGTGGTGGAAGATGGAAATACCAATGCCAGGACTTTTGCATGCTTTGCCAAAACCAGGGGAGCCTGTAAACACCAGCTGTAGGGAATTTCCATGAGCTTCATCATAACTAAAGGCAATTAGGCATCCACCAATGGCCACACCTCTATGTGCCTCAATGTAGCCCTGAGGAAACACAGAACCATCCCACCTGGCCTCAGCACAGGCCAGACAACACTAGGACCCCAGATCAGCACCAAATAATCTGCCAAACCATTAATGTACCCAGCAGTTCCCAGCCACCCCTCACACTGTTCTCTTAATCAGGACCAGACACCAAGAACTTCCATGGGCCTCAAGGCAACAGCAGTGCAATATCAACAGCTATGTCCAGTAGGCACTGGTATAAGAAATCTATGACAGGAAGCAGAACTCAAATTTAAAAGAAAAGAAAAAGAAGAGAAAGAGAGGGAGAGACAGAGAGACAGACAGAGAGAGAGAGAGAGGGAGAGAAAGAGAGTGCGCACACAGAAAATAACAAAAGAATAATCTGACAATAGAAAGTTATTATGGTGTGAGAAAAATTGGCCAAATGCAAAAGAAAGTACAAAACTTAATTGAGGAAAACAAGACCTTAAAAGTTGGAATTGGGCAAGTGGAAGCTAATTTTCTATGAGACATCAAAATAAATCAAATAAATAAAAAAAGATTAAAAGAAAAGGAAGAAATAAAAATAAATAAATTTTTTTTTGCTTTTTTTTGCTGAGGCAATTGAGGTTAAGTGACTTGCCCAGGGTCACACAGCTAGGGAATGTTAAGTGTCTGAGACCAGATTTGAACCCAGATCCTTCTGACTTCAGGGCTGGTGCTCTATCAACTGTACCAC
Organism: Myrmecobius fasciatus; assembly: GCA_023553655.1. Lineage (NCBI taxonomy): Eukaryota > Metazoa > Chordata > Mammalia > Dasyuromorphia > Myrmecobiidae > Myrmecobius > Myrmecobius fasciatus. The sequence goes on along the minus strand of JAJPUD010012348.1, from coordinate 560 downwards.
CCAGCTTCCCCAAGAAATACAATTTTAATGGGAAAACAACTGAACTGGAAAATAGATCCAGAAGAGACTATCAAGAATCACTGAACTATCTGAAAAGCATAATTCAAAGCAAGTCCTGGATAGTATCTTTCAAGAAATTATTAAGGACAATTCCTTGATGTACTGGAATCAGAGGGCAATACTCATTCAAAGAATCCACTAAATACCTCAGGAAAGTAATGCCAAAATAAAAACTCTAAGGAACATAAAAATACAATTCCTGAACCATTGGATCCAGGACAAATAGTACAAGTGGCCAAAAATAAACAATTCCCATATCAGGGATCACAGAAGACTTGCCAATAGCAACATTAAAAAACTGGAGGTTATGGAACACAATATTAGGGAATACAAAGGAACTAGGAATACAACCAAGGATTACCTATCCAGCAAATTTAAGCATACTTCTTTGAGGGAAAAAAAAGGTCATTCAATGAAAAAATAAAAGGCCTGGAACCAGATATTCCGAAGGGCAAAGGAACTTGGATTACAGCCAAGAATAACCTATCCAGCTAGAATGA
>JAJPUD010012347.1:38138-49784 GCA_023553655.1 Myrmecobius fasciatus | reverse complement strand
AACATGTAGTGGATATCCTGCCATCTAGGGGAGGGGTGGGGAGTTGGGGGGAAATATTTGTAACAGAAAGCTATGTAAGGGTTAATGTTGAAGAATTACCCACACATATGTTATGCAAATAAAATAAAAAATTAATAAAAAAAGAAAACTATTAAAAAAAACAACTCTGAGACACTACCTCACACCTGTTAGATTATCTAAGATGACAGGAAAAGAAAATGATAAATGTTGGAGGGAATGTGGGAAAACTGGGAAACTGATACAACTGATACATTGTTGGTGGAACTGTGAATGGATCCAACCATTCTGGAGAGCAATTTGAAAGTATGATCAAAAAATTATCTAACTGTGCATACATACCCTTTTACCCAGCAGTGTTTCTATTGGGCTTATATCCCAAAAAGATCTTAAAGGAAAGAAAGGGACCCACATGTGTAAAAATGTTTGTGGCAGCCCTTTTTGCAGTGGTTAGAAACTGGAAACTGAATGGATGCCCATCAATTGGAGAATGGTTGAATAAATTATGGTATAGGAATATTATGGAATATTATTTTTATGTAAGAAACAACTACCAGGATAATTTCAGAGAGGCCTGGAGAGACTTGCATGAACTGTTGCTAAGTGAAATGAGAAGAACCAGGAGATCCTTAGACACAGAAACAACAGGATTATAAGATAATCAATTCTGATGGCAATGGTTCTTTTCCACAATGAGGTGATTCAAATAAGTTCAGTTTTTATTGTTTAGTAATAAAGAAAGCCATATACATCCAGAGAGAGGACTGTGGGAAATGAGTGTGGACCACAACATAGCATTTTAATACTTTCTGTGGATGTTTGCATGCATTTTGTTTTCATTCTTAGGTTTTTTGTTTCCCTTCTCTTTCTAGATCCAATTTTTCTTGTGCTACAAGATAAATACATGGATATGTATACATGTATTCGATTTATCATTTATTTGAACATATTTAACATGTATTAGACTCCCTGCCATCTAGGGGAAGGGGGGAAGGAGGGAAAAAATGGAACAGAAAGTTTTGCATAGGACAATGTAGAAAAATTACACATATGTTTTGTAAATAAAAAGGTTTAATAAAAAAATTAAATAAAATTTAGAATATGGTATTCCTTGGGAGGTTCCAGGTATAAGTTGGTGACCTAAGCAAAATTGTCATATCTCCTTTTTCTCATTTGCCATTTAAAACAGTCTCCATAGTTGAATCTAAAGGTACATTTCCATTTATAATATGTATCTATTATTATGTCAATATTTTTTCAAGTTCTTTGAGATTCTGGCTAAAGAGTTGTCCTATTTTTTAGGGACAGTAAGATTTATCTGCCCATCCCCAGATTGTTACAAGAAAGTATTCACTTTCTCTTTCACTTGCAGCAAGAAAGAGATTACTTTTGTGCTACATCAAAAGTTATAAAAATAAGCATGATGCTGAAAATAGGATTCATTATATAATCATAATGTTTTGCATCTTCTTTGTATTTTTCCTTCATTCTAAACTTTTGTAATAGGAGAATAGGAAAAGCTGATACTGTACAAAGGGAGATCTCACATCATAAGTTCTAAGGAAAGAACTTAGAATTGATTCAAACCAAACAAGACTAAATTGATTAGCAGTACAGGATAGTTTAAGAAGGCACTCAGTATAAGGACATCAACTTGAAATAATTAAGATATAGAAGTTCGTATCTCACAATTAAGATTATTCCCATAGAACCGTTAGTGTCTATACATGAATTCAGTTTTAGAATTATAGCTCCCCTGTATCTGTTAATGTCTCCTCTATAGCATTCTGTCCATATAATGCATTTCAAACATTGGGACCATTTTTCCCTGAGATTTACATGTCGAGTATTCTGGCTTTCAAAAAATTCAGAAAAAACTTACATTGCATGGTAATCTTCTGAAAACCAAATATATTCTTTAAAGGAACTACATGATAAAAATTATTCTGGTACAAACACACACAGATATATGTATGTGTATACATACTTACGTGTAAATGTATATGCCTTTCCCTTAAATCATGGTTTAAGGAACGGAACTTGCATTTAGAGGTGTTAATTAAGTTGCATTGAAATGTATTGTCATTATTTGCAACTTCTATAAATCGACTCAAGATTCATTCAATTAACTTGAAGTGAAATTGAATTATAGCATTTTTATATTTAATATTCTTATTTCAAAAGCAGTGAATAAAGACACCCACCAGAAAGACTTGGATTCAAATACTACTACTGATAAGTTGATTGTTTGACCTGGGGAATCCACATCTTTCAAACCTTTAGACAGCTCTTTAAAATTAAATTGAAGAGGTGAATATTTAAATGGCTAGAATGAGTTTTTTCTTGTGAAGTAGTTAGTGTCAAAGAAATCATAGATCCATCCTTCTGATATCATAATATATTATAAAATGAGATGTGTTAATAATTCAACATATTACTTAAGTTAGTATACCACAATAATATGACAAAATTAATGTAATATAACAACAAAACAAACATTAAACATAGCATAATATAATATAATGTAATGCAATATAGCAATGTAATATAACATAATTGGATATGATATTTTTAGGTTAATTTAGATAATGGATTTATGTTCAATGTTTTCCTTAGAAACTTTTAAGAATATATCTCCACCATGATATATTTAAGAGTACAAAAAGAGACAATATGTCATGGTAGATTGCTGAGTTTGAAATCAAGAAGAAAGGGATTAGAATCCTGCCCTGACTAAGTACTAGCCATGAGATTGTTGCTTAGTTACTTCAATGTATCTGCCTCAAATAGCTTCCCAGGAGACATAGTGCTTTGCACTGAAAAAATGATTAGTTCTACAGTAAGACAATCTGGATTCAAATACTATCTCTGCTGATTTCATTTTATATAACTTTAGGAAAAGGACTTTGTTTTCTTGGGGATTAGTTTTCTCATTTGTAAGATGTGGCAAGTGGACTTCTAGATCTACTACTATGACTAAGTTTCTCTATGATAAAAATGTTAGAGTTGATAACAAACTTAATAATAATAATAATGATGATATTAAAATATCTCAGTTATTTTAACCAGTTAAAAATTGAGAGGTATCTATATCTTTTGTGATTGGCTGACTCCACTGGTCATCTTAATTTTTCAATATTCAACAATATATTGAAATATTTAACATTAAATATTTAATAACATTTTAAATAGTGTTTATTCTATCAAAAGAATAACCAATGTATTGATTATATATATGGTCTTTTACAATGTATAGAATATATTCACAAATATGTCACTCACAGCTCTTACCTTAGTAATGAAAAAATAGAACATGTTATGATTTTGAGTTTTTGATTGATTCTATGTTCAATTTCTAACAAGAGTAACCTTCCATCTTTTATTCCTTTGTAGGATCCATTTCCAACTCTGTCATTCTCTACTCTACTGTAAGAACTTTCTCAACTTGGAAGTTGACTTTATTCATGCATAGTCTTACATTGAATGATTGATTCCTCTCAGAAGCTCCATTTTAAGACAAGTACTCCATTCAACCTTATATATCTCTATTTCTCCTTTCTCTTTACTATATTCTGTCTAGGCTCTTTCCATCTTCGTCCCATACAACCTTCCCCTATCTCACCCTGTATTCACACACTTTTTCAGTTTCATTTTATATATAATTTTCCCCTTTCTAATTGTAAACTCTTTTAAAGACAGGACAAGTTTTTATGTATTTGTTTGCTTTTATTTGTTTGCTTTTTGCTTGTGTTTGCATTATTTGCACTCAGCACTGTGCCCAACACTTATTAAGTGCTAAATAAATGCTTGCTGACTTGACTGAATTAAACTTAAATATATAATTTTTCAAAGACTCACTTGTAAATCAGAATTTGTTCATTTCAGTTCTTATAATCTATGATCCTGCACAGATAGGATTAGTTTATTTCTGCTTATAATGAAACCTGTACTGATAACTTTAATTACCTTTTGACAGATTGTGAACCTCTTTAGAAAAAGGAACATGATTTCTTTTTTTTTTAAATATAAAGTCATTCAGAAGTAATAAAAATACCAATTGTAGCAGCAATTATAATGATAACATTTCTTTACATTTGTGGGATGCTAACGTATACTTCATTTACATTTTCATATTTAACTTTCCTAAAATTAGGATAGGGTAACTTTTACATCCATTTTACAGAGGACAAAAGTAAATTCTAATGTTGTCAAGTGACTTTTTCAAGGTGAAACATCTTATAGAGCCTTGAACCCAAGTTGCTCACAGTCTTTAGAAAAGTAGTATGAATACCAAATCACAAAGGTGTGGAATCAAATCCTTTCTCAAGGGATTTAATACTCCATCAAGTCACTTAAATTCTTTAAACCTCAATTTGTTCACCTGTAAAATGTGAAAAGTTATAACAACTATTTTAATATTTTATGGGTCAAATGAAAAAATATATATGTATGTATATATAGATGTATATGTATATATAGAGAGATATACAATGATTTTTTATCTATATTACCCTAAAAACCTCAAAAGCTCTCTACAAGTAACCAGCAATATTAGACATATACATTTTTTTTCATTTCTAAAGCTGAAAAATCAATTTTTGAGTATGGAAAGATTGTTAATTTTCCAAATACACATTTAGATTCATATTATTTTATGTAGTTGGCAAACTGCAAAACACCTTTGTATCCAAATGATGGTGTGAAGTCCTCCAGGAATTATTCATGAATATTCCTACTGAAAATATCAGTGAAACTACCAAGGAGGTATGAATTTCTTCTGTAGTTTGTCTGAATAAAAGAATATCTCTTATTTTCTTCCCTGTGACTCTGATTGCATAGTTAAATAGATATTCCATGTGGTTTAGACATCAAAATGAGGTCCAGTAACATGAGCATTCAACTGTAACATGACCAACCATCTTAGTACAAGGTCTTTTGATAATTCAGATAAAAATGACTTTCAAAAAATTGATTACATGTGATCACATGTGATCTAGATTCTCTTTACTTTAGCACATTTTGTAAATCTTTACCTATTAATTATGTGGTATATTTCATCTATTTCCCAATTCCTTTTCTGCATTTGTTTGTTTATGTGGAAATCACATGAATAGATCTTTTGTTGGAATAACTGTACTAGATCATCAGTGCCTTCAGGGCTGATAATGTTCTTCAACTATAATTTGGATGGATGAGAAATAGAGCTTTCTGTTTTTTCTTCCTTTCCTTTAGCCCCTTCTGTTTTGCAAGAGATAGATAGAAGGAGAAAAGGGAAATAAATAAGCATGTATACAGCACCTACTATGTATGGGGCATTTTGCTAAATATTTTACAAATATTATTTTATTTCATCATTACAATAAGTCTGCATTTAGATACTTTTTATTATATAATTGAGGAAACTGAGAGAGATAAATTGACTTTCCCAATATCACATAAATACTAAATATCTGAAGCTGTATTTACCCTGACTCCAGGCCCAGCCAAATGGGTTGTTCTTCATTCTTCAGAAGGAACAAAATGACATAAATATGTCGTGGTCAAAATGTAGTAGATCTGACTGGCTGATTAGATCAACACAAGTTCAGAAAATCAGGTATAAATTTTCCATATAAATATTTGAAGTGGAGATATCTCTAATTTTGTGCCTCTCACTTACTGTAACTCTGCTTTGCTTATAGGGTACATTCTATTCTCAAACTGAGTGCCCTGCACCTGTGTTTCCAAATTTCTTTAGAGACATCTTGTGACTGCCTTTGAATCTCTTTTTCTGACTTCCATGTGTGTACTTATTTTGTGTGAATTGTCCATAAAATAATATTTTAATAAACAAATGTTTGGAATTGAACAATGTGACTAGTCCATCAGGGTTTGAATGTTTAGCAGTTGAGTTTGAGATAGAACCTTACTTTCTGGTTTCTTCAAAACCTACCTCTATCATTGAGTATTTTACTGCCTTTTTTGGGATTATCTTTTGGGACCTTTGAGGTCCCATACTGGTGTAAGTGTATTCTCTTATGAATGTACTATAGTAGATTGAATCCCAGTTAATAAAGATTCTGTTTCCCAGAATTACATGGACTATAGGCACATGTATGAAAGATATCTTACAAAGTGAAATAAAATGAAAAGAGCTTTCTGAAGCTGTCACAGAGAGACAGCAACTGCCTTTAAGTAGTTGCTAGGGAGAATTAAATCAAGCAATGTGGCTGCAAAAGTCACCAAATTATGTTGGTTCTTTTCAGAAGTCTGTGAAAGGTGATTATTGAGGTGACAGCGGGAATAAACAGAAATGCTAATCCCCCGATTAAAATGAATAGAATTTAGATGATTTGTCAATAAATATAGAATAAATGACTGATCTTTCCTGAGTCAGCATAAAATGTTTTTTCAACTACATACTACTATCTTTCTCTTCCCTATAGGCAATATAAAATTACCTCTAAGAGCATTTAATTTATAATATTTGGTGTTTCATATTTTACTTGTTTTATATTTTCTTTTTAAGCAATTTTAATAGCTTTTATTTTCCCTAATATATGCCAAGATAATTTTCAACATTCACCTATGCAAAATATTGTGTTCCAAACTTTTCTCCCTCTCCCCCTCCTCACTCCCCAAGATAACAAGCATAAACATAGCTTAAACACATTCAATTATTTTAAATATACTTTATACTTCTGTCATGCTGTGCAAGAAAAATAAGATCAAAAGGGAAAAAATACAACAAAAATATGAAAATACTATTACATTATATTTTCATACATATGTCTAAACTACTTCCAAAAAGATTATAAGCTATCTGAGGACTGGGGTCTTTTCTTGGCTCTTTTGACTTTTCTCATTGTACCCAGCATAGTAAAAGCCCAGTGAATTGAATGAAATTGGTCACCTATTTCCTTATACAAATGCAACTCATATTCCTCACAGAAATGAATAAAGATAAGGTCCACACCCATCAATAAATTCAGAGTAATCATTTAAAAATTCAAATTTGTCCAGGCAAGTGTTAATAAATGATGAATGAGTCTGAAAATTAAGATTATACAACTTTAAAAATTTATCGATAATATCCACAGAATTGAGGGGCATAACATTTCATTTGCTGATAGTTAAATACCTAAGGGACAAGCTATAATTGTGCTATGAAAAAAATATATATCAAAAACATTTGTCATTCCAAAATCCCCCTGGAGCATTCATGTAGATAATATAAGCTCATGTGAGCTAATACATACATTTCTTCACAAAGAACTAGGAACAGTATTCATATTGCTTAATATCTTTGCAAAGAATAGACATTCTCTGTCTAAAGATAAAAGATGATCAATTACATATTGACTAGAAAAAGTAACTCCATCACAATGATTTAATAATAAATGCTCATGCAAGGAGAGTATTTGAAGAGCTAACAAGCCTCAGGGAATAAAAGTCTTCACATTAAAGTTATTCCTTTAAATTCAGCATAAATGGTGGGAAGAAGCAGTGCAAATGAAAGATTACATTTTAGCTTTCTATTTGATTTCCCAGGTAGTATTTTTGGATAGTGATCTTTTGTACTATATTGATTTCTGAACCATCAATCAACAAGTATTTTTGAAGTTTCTACTCCTTTCCAAGTGCCATAATATATGCAATTAAATGATTAATTGATCAGCAACTCAGAAGTCAATAGTAAATAAATGCAAATTTTCAGAATGCTAAATAATCAATAACAAAATGTAATATAAAAAGGGAAAAGAGAGTGCTTGGTGAACTAGAAATAAAGAAAAAAAAAAAAACAAAAACCAAAAACTGGCATCAAAACCAGAAAGATTTGGGTTCAAGTTTTGCCTTTGATACTTACTGACTCTACAATGCTGAATATGTCCTTCTTAAAGCTCTATGCAACTCCAAGACTCTAAATCACAGAGTAAATGATAGTTTGCATTGTTAGTGGTGGTTTCCTTGCCTAGGAGTTTCCTATATTTGTGAAATCTTAAATGCAGTCTTAATCATACTTATCATTCTAATCAAGGAAGAATATGTGGAAATTTCCAACATTGTTCAATATATGTATTTCATTGTGCATGTGTGAGAAAAAGAGAGAAATCCTGAAGTGCAATTGACAATTATGTTTTGTTTCTTTAGGTATTTATGTATTTATCTTTATTTTTAAAAATCTCCCAAATGTAGCTATCCAAAGATATTTTAAAAAATAATTTGGATGAGGGGCAGCTAGGTGGCACAATGGATAGAGCACCAGCCCTGAAGTCAGGAGGACCTGAGTTCCAATCTGGTCTCAGACACGTAACAGCTGTGTGACCCTGGGCAAGTCACTTAACCCCAATTGCCTCAGCAAAAAAAAAAAAAAAATTGGATGAATGACACAATATTTCAATTATGTTTATTTTCTTTTTGCTGCTTGGAAGTGACTGGCAGCACAGTGGAAGGGAATAGAAAGCTGGATTTGAAGCCATTAAGTCCTGGGTTCATGCCCAGATACAAACTGACTATATGAGCCTGGTAAAACTATTGACTCCCTCGCTACTCTTGGCACTTCGCTAAAATTTTAAGTTGCAAAGAAGCTGCCAACATCATGGTAGATGGATTTTACTCACCCAGAACTTCCATATATCAATTAAACCACCTGTCCAGTCTCCATACCTTCTTTGTTTAAAATATTGATGTAAGTGAGAAATCTGCTCTTCCAAACACAAAGAATGATTTTAAAACATAGGAAGTTCAAGTCCTGTTGACAACTTAATTCTTCATTGCACATGTTTAATCTATACTTGATTGCTTGCTGTGTTGAGAAGGAGAAAGGAGGAGAGGGAAAGAAAAATTTAGAACACAAGTTTTGCAAATGTGAATATGGAAAACTATCTTTGCATGTATTTGGAAAACTAAAATGCTATTGAAAAATAAAATAAAAAATATATATTTTTTAAAAAAGATAACTTAATTCTTCAAGGATATATATCTTTCAACTGGTATCAATATTTTCTCTATGGCACAGGTCATATTACATCAACAATTTAAGTATTCAATTTGTGAGTGTTATGAGTCAAGTGAGAAGACAGATTTAGAACTGGAAGTGACTGCAGTTGCCATTTAACCCAGACTCTTTGTTGCTGTTGTTTTTTTTCTGAAAAAGAAACTGAGGCCAAATAGTTTTGTGACTTACTCAGGATCACATAGCTGATAAAGGACAAGAACACATTTCAACCTAGCTAATACAAAACTCACGTCCCCTTTTCATCTACTAAAAATGGAGGCTTCTTCTTATCTTGAGGCCTCCTTGATGTTGAATTATTTTACACAGAATATAGTTAGATTAATCTACCAACAACAGACTAGGAATCCATTTTCGGGTTTGAATTGAAAATCTTTCCAGTTTATTTGCACCTATCAGATTTTGTAGTTTACTAGTCCATGTAATCTCCATACCAAGATTAAATATAAAAGGATAATAATTTCATAATATAATTAGATTCCTCTATGGTGGATGTAAATATCCTGTGCAAAACATAATTGCTAGATAAAATAGGAAAAACATCAATGTACCCATGGTTCATATTTTTTGTAGCACATTAATATTTACAAAGCACTTTGCTTAGAGATGTTGTGAGCTTGTATAATACAAGGATCATGATCACTAGTTTACAGGCAAAGCTCAGACAAGTTAAGTGACTGTTCCATTTTCACTTAAGTCCGTAAATGAAAAAAACATAAACCTATGAGTGATGCTAAATACAAAGTTTATTTAACTGTATTGCAAGTTTATATTTAGGCACATTAAAGTCACATAATGAAGCTACATGCAAGAAGGGATGGATATTCAAACTGATTTGGAATTAGAGAGATGTAAGGTTAATTCAAGGCTTTCCTGTGACACACAAAGGGCATCTGATCCTGAAAAAGTAATTTAACTTTTTAGTGTCCCAGATAATTTTCTAAGTTCCAAGGTAAGTGTGGATTTGCATTCTGTTCTAAGCATTCATCAATTATATTTCAAAAGTAATTACAAATACAATGAATGAAATGACTCAAAAGAGAAAATGTAGCTTACGAAGGACTCTGTGTTAACAAAGACTTAGAGTAAAACATTGTCCCCCTCCTCAAAACAAATTCCACCAGTATTTTCTCTTAATTAATGTAATTAATAACAGTTATAAAGATATCTGGCATTTTAATCATGCAGCTATGTCTCTTGCTGTCAAAATGGGAAAATTAAAAACAGCCAGGAGTCTTTTATTTGCAGTTGTAATTTGGGAGGAAATTAAAACAGAGCTGATAATAAATGGCTGATCTGTTGAATTTGAAAGATCACAGATATGGGTCATAGAAATGGGGAAGGGAATAGAAGGATATATAATGACATGAAAATTAAAGTCCACAACCTGGTTTTGCTGTTTTGACTATTTTATTAAAAAAAAAGAAAAACTCAGAATTAATTCATTATAATTAAGACCAAGATGCTTAATATAATTATTAATGATTATATAACATCATTAATATAATAACTAATGATTCCAAAATTTATGGAAATTAAGCTCTGGCTCATACTCAGTGATTTTGCTTATCAGTTCAATACTAAATATCTGAGTGGCAGCTACTCAATTAAAGAGAATGGCTTCATCCCCAGAAATTGATGTTCATGGGCTTCCACCATAAATGTTTGCTGAATTCTAATGTTGAATTTGATTATCATTACTATTATTATTATTATTGTCAATTAATACAACTGACCTGCTATGAAATCACATAGCTCTTTAAGGTTTGCAGAGTATTTAGATATATTATTTCCTTGGATGCACACAATTATGCCATGAGTTAAGTTCTACTCTTATCCCAGCATTACGAATGATGGGGGAGGGAGTAAAAAATTTCAAGTCTATTATCCAGGGTCACTCAACTAGTAAATATTTGTTGTAGGATTAGTATTCAGGTCTCCCACTATTCTAAGACCAGTATGCTAAAAGTTGAGTTGCTATCTTCAAAGTTAGAAAGTGAGAGCAGACTTTTTGTCAGATTGTTATTTAAGGGCCAGACTAAATAAGTTCAGAGAGCCTTGTTACCAGAAAGTTGGCAGTAAATTAATGAATATTTTGGACACAGTTACTAATAAAACCATCCATGGGCAGACAAAGGGCCACAAGTCACATTAAGTGCAAGCAATACCCAGATATTTAAGTTTCTTGCTGTTTGGTGACTTAGGTATCTCCACTTCCCTCCCAATATATCATTTAGGGCTCGTTCAACTGTTCATTGTGATGTTCAAATCTAAAAATCAGGATTTTCCTTGGAAAATCCTCCAAATAGCCTTGGAGACATTTTATTCAATGTCCTATGAAGGATATACCATCAATTCTTCATCTTAAAGGGGAATGGAATAATTCAGAACACAAAAAAGTAAGCTGTTCATAAGATGGCAGTAATTATTCTGTCTTCCCAAGCCCCTGGAATTTTCATTCTAATAGTACCTTCTCTGTCAGCCTCATTCAATAACCTGCCAGTAGACAATATTACTCATTTTCTGTCTTCTGAGAATTATACATTATATGGTTTCTATCTAAATGTTTCATTGAAGAAGTACTGGAATATATATATATATAAAATATATATATATATATATATATATATATA
>JAJPUD010012347.1:0-29585 GCA_023553655.1 Myrmecobius fasciatus | reverse complement strand
TTCACAGCTCCACCAACAATGCATCAGTGTCCCAGCCCTCCCACAACCCCTCCAACATTCATCATTAACTTTTCCTGTCATTATATTATATTATATTATATTTTTATCTATATCATATCAAATCATTATCATTATAAAATCAGTGATGCCAGGAAATGTATCACACATTTATTTATCTGTGGCTAATGAATTTAAACACACACCCAAATATGGAGAAGAGAGAGAAAAGGAGAGGGAGAGAGAGACAGAGATGGAGAGACAGAGGCAAAGGGACAAAGGCAAAGACAGAGACAGAGGAGAGAGACAAAAATGAAGAGACAGAGACAGAGACAGAGGAGAGAGACAAAGATGAAGAGACAGAGACAAATAGACAGACAGAGACAGTCACACAGACAAAGAGAGAGGAACAAGAAGAAAAGGAGGAGGAGCAAAAGGAAGAATAAAAAGAAGAAAATAATATTATAATTGACTTCTTTTGTAATTATATATTTTACTTAAGAATTTAAAATCATTGTAAAGTATTTTAACATAATTAACATGTAATAGACTTCCTGCCATCTAGGGGAAGGGTGGGGACTAAGGGGAGAAAATTTATAACGGAAAGCTTTGTACGGGTCAGTGTTGAAAAATTATCCATACATACGTTTTGCAAATAAAAAACTTTAATTAAAAAAAGAGTTTAAAATCTTTACAGTAAGAAGAGGTCCATATGTTTCATCAGACAGGTGAGGCAGTCTCTAAAAGTAAAAAATACACATTATTAAAAATTATTGCTGTTGAAAAAGATTAAAAGAGCACCTATGGCACAAGTTCTGAGAAAACCCACAGTTAGAGGGTGACCTATGTACAAGAGCCTAGGGTTATGCTTTTCAAATGGATGGCATAAGAGCAAATAGTTATTAGAAAAAGTGTTGAATTTAAAGCCAGAGATATGTCATTGATTCTATAAGGAACATAGTCTGATGTATTCATTTTATATTTAGAAAAGAAACTTAGAGAAGAAGCAACTTGTCCTAAATCAGAGAGGGAGCATGTAATGTATTTTCATATGAACTCATGGATATTTGTACAATATTGGTTCTCATAATTGTAAATTCCTTTGAGGCTTGTGGATATTTCAGTTTGGGCCATATATTTCTATTGCCTCACACAGTGCTTAGATGTTTATTAAATTTTTTATTGAATGATTGATTTACCCAGTTCTCTGACTTGAAATCTAGACTTTTGTTCTCCTACTATCCCATGTTAACTCCATAAGTCATGAACTTCATTTCAATTACAGTATCAATGATATGAAGGAAAGTCTTTGGCTAGTCATTTAACATTTTTGAACCTGTTTCCTTATTTTATAATTGTGATAATTCTTAATTTTTTAAAAAATTCTTATACCTCACTGAAAGTTGGGAAGAACGATCTTTTAAAGATTTTGTATCATAAAAATATTAGTTATTAATTAAACTCTTATAGATTTAGCTTTTATGTGAGGAAACAGTCATAGGTGGCTTATTATTCATTATGCAGATGACACAAGTCTTGGAGGGTTCACTTTATTTTGAATGATATCATCAAACACCACCCCTCCTTCTCAAAAAACAAAACAATAAAAAGCAACAATCATAAAGAGTCTTGAAGATGGGCCCGAATCATTAGGGTGAAATTTAATTGGAATAAATGCAAACTTTTGTTTTAAAGTATCAACTTCAAGAATTGTACATGTTTAACCTTTATCAGATTGTTTGCTGTCTATTGAAAAAAAGAGAGAAAAAAATTGGAAAACATGGTTTTGTAAAGGTGAATGTTGAAAACTTGGTTCTTTTTAATATTGTCATCATTCAAGGCAACTCCAATAGATATGACGGAAAATACCATCCACACCCAGAAAGGGAGGTATGGAGACTAAATGTGGTTTGAAGCACAGCATTTTTTTTTTTACTTTTATTGTTGTCTGTTTCCTTGCTTATTTTTCTTCCTTGGGCTTTTTTCCCTCCTATTCTGATTTTTCTTGTGCAGTATGACAAATATGGAAATATGTTTAAAGGATTGCATATGTTTACCCTATATCTAATTGCTTGTTATCTTGAGAAGGAAGGGAGAGAGGGAAAAATATTGGAACACAGAGTTTTGCAAAACTGAATGTTGAAAACTATCTTTTCATGTATTAGGAAAAAGGAAATACTATTAACAAAATTTTTAAAAATCTGCCTGGAAAACTGGAAAAAAATACCACCTTTTAAAAATGATGAGGAGAGAGATAGGTAGATTAGAAATATATTGGAAATGATCTGGAAATTTTGGTGAATTTAAAAATTATACATGCCAACAAAATGACATCAATGTAAGAAATAAATAGCTGTATGAATCTTGGCTTCCCTTAAGAAAAATACAATGGTAAAAAATAAGGGGAGTAACACTACCACTCTGGTCTCTATTTACTTCCAGGCACCATGTTTTAAAAAGGAAATCAATAAATTGAGACCTTTTTTTTCCAGAGGATGTTGAAAGAGATGAACATCATGACATACTGAGATTGTTGAAAGAATTGATAAATGGTTAGCTTGGAAAGGAGAAGACTTGGAAGGCACATAATAGTTATTGTCAGGTTTTTGAAGGGCATATCAAAGCATGAGAGGGATATGATTTATTTTGTTCAGTTTCATAAGTTAAAACCAGTCAACAATGGTACAAAAATTGTGGATAGGCAGACTTAGGATAGGATAGGATAGAATAGAATAGGGTAGGATAGGATAGGATAGGGGAAAAATAAAGCCTTAGGAGAGTTCCCAAATTGGAAATGGTTGATTTAAGAAGGATGGTATTATTATTATTAGAAAAATATTATTAGAACATTTAGAATGAAAGGATCATTAATTTAGATTTGAGAGAACTTAAAAATCATCGAATCCAATTTTATTGTATTACAAATAGAGAAAATAAGGGCAGAAAGCAAGGTATTTATCAAAAGTCAAAGAAGTAACAAGTCATAGAATTAGCATTAAAATCTTAATTCCATGATTTCATGCCAAGATAAATAGTTTTCTGAGAGAATTCCACCATCAGTACTGGTTGGAAGACTAACTGAAATCATGGTTCTATTAATTCTATTATTCTGGAGGTTATTGTATGTGGGCATTGTTGTTCAGTTGTTTTTTCAGCCATGTCCAACTCTTGGTGCCCCCATTTGTGTTTTCTTCACAAAGATACTGTAGTGGCTTGTCATTTCCTTCTCCAGCTCAATTTACAGATGAGAAAACTGAGGTAAATAGGATTAAATGACTTCTCAGGGTTATTTAATAAGTATTATGGGACAGATTTGAACTCAGCAAGATAAATCTTCCTGATTGCAGACTCATCACTTTATCCACTATAGTGCCTTCTAGTCTTCCATATGTGGAGATAATGAAATTTGTTCTCTTAGTTTCAGAATAGGCACTCACCAACATAATTCTGAATGAAGGTGAGGAATGGAACTTGATGAGCATCAAAATATATTGTAACTTCACAGTTAAGATAAATTGGAGGAAAAAAGCTCCTGGAGGAACACAAAATTACATTGATTGCAATTATTTTGCTATGCTGTAGTTTTCTTCAGTTCCAGTGCTGAAGGCAGAAATATTTGAGAAATATATGCTGCATTAGAAAAATATAAATAAGGAGGATCTTAATTTAAAGTTGGCCTGAGATACTAGCTATGCGAAACTGGGCAAGTCATTTGACACTGATGGCCTCAAAAGAAAAAAAAAGACAAAAGCATCAGATATTACTACAGAGGATAAAATCTGGGTGAGAAGTGCCTTCCCTCCACCCAAAGAAAGGGAGAAATAATAATCATATCTAACATTTATATAGTGAGTTAAGGTTTTTCAAGCAGTTTATTTTATTTTTAATAGTGTTCTATTTTTCCTAATACATGAAAAGATAGTTTTCAGCATTTATCTGCAAAATTTTACATTCCAAATTTTTCTCCTTTTCTCACCCCACCCCTCATCAATTCAGCAAGCAATCAAATAGAGGTTAAACTTGTAATTCTTCTAAACATATTTCCATATATATCATGCTGTGCAAGAAAATCTGGATCAGAAGGGGAAAAAACAACAACAAAAGAAAAAAATACTATGCTTTAATTGACATTCAGTCTCCACAGTTCCTCTCTGGATGTAGATGGCTCTTTCCATCCCAAGTCTATTGAAATTGTCTTAAGCTATTTAAATATATTATCTTATTTGTTCTCCATTATGTGGGATAGGTGCCATTATTAAACTCATTTTATGGATAAGGAAACTGAAGTTAACCAAATTTAAGTTACCTGTTCAAAATCACACAGCTAAACTGTCTATGCCCAAATAATAGGACATATTTGAGCTAAGATTTGAATTAAGGTCTTTTCATTACCCAAGTTTGAAGCTTTATTCAACCTACCACATCCCAGACCCCTCCTTTTTTCCTCAAAAGGATCACTTTAGATGTGATCTTCCTATTGTTCCTTGTCTCTTCCACATACCAGAAACTTCACCCAGCTTTTGAGCAACAGCATTCTGGTACAACTATTAATTCAATTGTTTGCTTGCATTGTGTTTCCTTTCTCTGATTTTTCTTTCTTGTAGATAAGATTTTTCTTGCACAAAAATGATGTGTGGAAATATGTATACATATATTCGATTTGTCAAGTATTTTAACATAATTAACATGTAGTGGATATCCTGCCATCTAGGGGAGGGGTGGGAAGTAGGGGGGGGGAAATTTGTAACAGAAAGCTTTGTAAGGGTTAATGTTGAAGAATTACCCATACATATGTTTTGCAAATAAAAAGTTTTAATTAAAAAAACAATTAATTCAGTTTAGACTAGAGGCAAAATAATGGCCTTTAGTTCTATATAGGATCTTTTTTTTACTGCTTTTTGGGGGAACTTAAGAAAAGACAGATTTTTAATATAATCATCAATGTGCCCAAATCCCGGGTCAAAATATGTCTGTTCAGTAGTATGGTGTTAGCTTTTGAACCTATTTAAATTCTTCTATATTGAAACTAAACTCTTCTGTCTTTATGATTTGTATTCTCTGAATTCATTTAAAATGTATAGGAATCATAGAACATGAATGATGTTATCATTATCAGGAGAAAACCAATATTAAAGTATTATACATAATAGCAAAGGATCCACTTAGAATAACAAAAGATTTGTGATTTAAACATCCACCATTGTGGGTGTAATGTAAAAGAAAAAAGGAAAGAGGCTTTTCACCTACTACTTGGTTCGCAGCCAGGGGGGAAAAATTCCATCATCTCTCAGCAGGATTTATCATGAGCAAAGTTGCAATCAAGAGGAGACTTCAGCTGCTCCACAACCAGTCTGTTCTCA
The DNA here is from genome assembly GCA_023553655.1 of Myrmecobius fasciatus. NCBI lineage: Eukaryota > Metazoa > Chordata > Mammalia > Dasyuromorphia > Myrmecobiidae > Myrmecobius > Myrmecobius fasciatus. The sequence continues at coordinate 24,228 of JAJPUD010012347.1, read as the reverse complement.
TTCAAAGTATTCCAATTGCTACAGCTGACAGTCTCAGCTGCATTTCAGGCTCCCTGTTGATGCTTCTTCTGTGTCCATTTGTCCCTTGGTCTCTTATAGAGTGATTTAAAATCTCCTGACAGTTGTGAACCCTCACAATCCAATCCAAAGTGTGTGATAGCTCAGTCTCTTCTTGTGTGAAAAAGACTGAAGCACAGAATCACACAGTGGACACTTGAACCATTCCCCTTCCCTTAGAGAAGCCAGTATAAGAATTGTTGAAAAGAGTGTCACATACACGTATGGCCAGTGTGACCATGTACAGTTATTTAATCTCTAGGTGTTTTAGGTAGCCCCTTAAGGCAATGAGATAGAGATGAGTCACAAAGACTGCATCAATAGAAGAAATTTACACAATTTACCAAAAAAAGAAGCTCCCAATATATATGACATCATGGGTTCAAACTAAAATCATAATAAACATAACCATGAACACCAAAATTTTCTATGGATTTCTGATTTCTATATTAAAAATTGTTGTCCATCTAATTATTAATTTGTCTTTAAGAATTCATCCTTGAGGAGAGTTATTTTGTTTTTTTGAAATATATTTTTGAAATATGTTTTCCATATTACCTTTATTACAAACACATCCTTTCCTTCCTTAAATATCCAGAGGATCATTTTATAGAACAACAAATAAAATGGAAAAGAGAGGAAACAGTTCATCAAAAGTAAGCCACAAATCAAAAAAGCCTAAAAATACATGTCATGTTCTGAACCTAAAATTTCACATAATTCTTTAAAGAAGAGAAGGAAGTATGTGTGTATGAATACACAGATATGGGTGTGTATTTGTATATGTATACATACACGTATGTCATTTTCTGTTTAGAACCAAATTTGGCCATTATGCATTTTCAGCTTTGTTTATTTTATTTTATTCATAGTTATTTTATTTATGGTTATTTTCCTCAATGAATATTGTCATAATCATTGAGCATACTGTTTTATTTGTCTGGTTATTTCATTTTGAACCAGTATATTGTCTTTGAATACTTCTTAGTATTTTCCACAGTTGTCTTTTTTTAGACATATTCCATTATATTAATGTCCAATAACTTTTTAGCATTTCTATCTACCTTGTTTCTAGTTCTTCGATAATATGAGAAGTGCTACTAAAATATTTAGTTTATATATCAACTTTAAACTCTATCCCTCCCCCAAAATAGGTCTAAGGGTCAAAGGTTATGTATATTTTAGTCACATTCTTATCATAAGTCCAAATTTTTTCCTAGTATAAACTGGATTAATTTACAGTCTTCCATCAATACCATGGGACATGTCTTTCTCAAGGCTGCATTAACCATGCCTTATTTATTTATTACTTATCTAGTGTCCTTGAAATAGTATCTTATGAAGACACCCAGTGAAGGTGAGTTGAATGAGAGTGTGTGAATGAAACAATGTATGAATAAATATTTGAATGAATGGCATTTTAATTGTTGGTCTGACATAATAACAACTCAGTTAACTTTTGGCTATTGTCTGATATAATAATTAAAAACACTTTTGCTCCAGGAATGAATTTTCCTTAAATGATATACTTGACAATTGCACATACATTGCAGGGAGTGAGCTAATAAGAAAAAAAATTGATGCTTTTTCAAAAAGTGATTTATCTCACAGTATCAACTTGATGAGGATGCTTGGAGGATGATAATATTATGCATCTTATATTTTGACTCTATATTGCAAGAAATATTTTTATAAGTTCCATTTACACATAAAACACATATTCTTGCCTAAAAATTAAAGCTTTTTAGCTTTTTTATTTTGAATTAACCATATCTTATCACTAGAATAAATTTTCATTTGTTCTTCTAAAGGAGTTCAAGTATTTCAAGGAGCATTTTCAACTAAGTGACAGTTTAAGCAATTTAATACTTTGTTTTAATGAGAAAAGTAATTTAGTGATTGAAAATACTATTGGTGCCTGTAACAAGGTCTCACGAGGTATTTCATTATGTGACGAAACGATATCTCTAAGACAACTGACTTCTGAAAACTGATGAAAGAAATATTGACTATAGAAATCAATCTCATAGATTATCTGAAGGTCAAGGCTTTTCAAGCAGAATAATTGTTTGATGACAAATTTTGAAAAAAAAAATATTTCTTTTGCCTGGGGTTTTAGCATTTATTTTTATTAGAGTAAGCCTTTGTAGTTTTAATAAATGGAAATTTCTGGCTTTTTGTTTGTAGGTTTTACTTTGTTTTTAGAAAAGAAGATTGGAAATGGAGCCAGACACACTAAAAAAGATTCTACAATATGTAAATAACCATTTTTATTGATTCTTCAAATTAAAATGTAGTTAAATTAAAAAGTAGTGATATGAAAACATTCTTCTCTATCTTCTTTGTTAAGGTGGTAGACTATAGAATACTACATATGGGATGGGTATGTTGCTTAATTGTATTGAGTTATTTTTTTGTTCCCTCTGTTGTATTCTTCATTGATAGGGATTGTAACTTTTAAAAAGCCAAAGTTTCAGAGTAATTTAACAATTTTAATAATGTCAGCAATTTAAAAGAAGGATGATCATTTATGTCATCCCTCTTAGACCAAAGAATTAGCATGGCAATAGACTCATAGTTTATAAACCCTTGGAAAAGCAAGTATTCCATATGATGGCAACCAACCCTAATTAGTTAACAATTAATGAGGAAATGAATATTACAACAAAGACAGGATGGGCTGTATTACAAGTATCTGACTTGAGTCATCTAACTCTTGATCAAAGAGAGTTCTAAATTTCTATATCACCTGCCTGACAAAAAGGAGAATCAACATTTTCTCAGACTTATCTCAACAAACAATGAGCAGAAAAGAACCCATTCGCCCAAACTTAGAAGTTCTTTTACTATCTAATTAGGTGTTGGTCTGGGTAAATCTTTAAGAGAGATTTCCTACACCAGTTAGTTCCTGGATGAGAAAATAGAAACAGGAAAAAAGTAACTTTGAAACTAATATAGTAATTAGTTATTAAATACAAGAGAAAAACAATCATTTTTCACGAGAGGGATCTCTGGGAGGAGAAAAAAAAGTGAAATATTAGAAAATGAGGGTGATATTGAAATAAACAATGTAAATGTAGGGAAGAAAAATCTATGCATTTTTATTTATTGCTTTCAGAAGAGAGATTGCAAAAGCTAAGGCATTTTTAGCCATGCCAATTAAACACTGAATATTTACTTGAAATTAATATAGATGCTTTGAAAATGTTTTTTTTTCCTAGTTTGCTGAAAACTCCTCTATTAGACTGGCCCTGAGATTCTTCTCAGAGGCACATCTGGGTCACTGAGATCCCCATCACACACCTGTCCATAATATTAACAACTTAAGTCATTTCAAGATCTTTCATACACTTTGATATTTTTCTATCAAAAATAAAATATTGTATGATATTTAAAGTCCAGTATAATTTCATTATCCAATATAATGTTGTTAAAATATCTACAGATTAGGGGTAGCTAGGTGGCGCAGTGGATAGAGCACCAGCCCTGAAGTCAGGAGGACCTGAGTTCAAATATGGTCTCAGACACTTAACATTCCTTAGCTGTGTGACTCTGGGCAAGTCACTTAACCCCAATTGCCTCAGCAAAAAGCAAAAAAAAAAAAAAATCTGCAGATTCATGTTTACTATTGTTAATACATATTTAAAGTCTTGCTTTATCCCATGATTGTGTCAAATAAATATATGACTGATAGACTATATCATAAGCGTATTAGCATGGTAAGGAAAAAAAATTTCCTTTGTAGATCTATAGGGAAAAAGACAAGAGTTTATTGCTAAAACAATTATAATTGCATAAAATTAAAAATGTTTTGTTTGTTTTTTTACAAACTGAATAAATATAGCTAAAATATGAAAGAAAATAATTAACCAAGGAAAGATATTTGCAGCAAGTTTCTTTGATAAATGGCTTATTTGAAAAAAATATAAAAGATACATAAATTCAAAGAAGTGAAAGTCATTCACCACTTGTTACTTACAAGAGATGAAAACAGACATTTTTTCAAAGGAAGAAATCCAAGCTGTCAAAAATAATATGAATATATATGCATACATACATTAATAATTAGTTATTAATTAAACCCCTTTAATTAATAATTAATCATTAATAATTAAAGGTATGCAAACTTAAGCATTTATGAGGTTCTATCCTATACCTAGTATTTTGGTAAAGTTGACAAAAAAAACCCTGAAAATTGCAAATGCCCATGGAATTATTTCATACAGGAAAAAAAAAAATTGAGATTGAGATGTTTATTTTGGTGGGATTGAGATTTAGAACAATTTGGAAACAATTTGGAAAAATTTGGAACTATTGAATCCAAAACCTCCTTCAAAGGTGAATGGTAACTTCAGACATCCTTTTTTTACCTGGCCACCCTACTTTGGCATTTAACTTTTTTGCATCAGGTACATTTCCCTCCTCACTTTCCAGTTAGTGTGTTGCCTTCCTTAATTAGACTGAAAACTCCTTCAGAAAATAAAATGTTTTTCAATTTTAATTTTTGTGTTCCCAGGACTTACCACATTGCTTGACACATAGAGATTGACTCACTGAGATCATTGTAACAAAAGGTCGTTGTTTTCCTCAGACTGTAGTTATGAGCTTAATTCAATTTTGTAAAATCCTCATTTGGAATCCCTTGGTTGACTGTGGCATGACCAATCCACCCTTTTTTTCCTATTTATATGTATTCTTTTTTATTATTTATATGTATTCTTGAAGTTATCATATCAAATTGCACATGCCGTTCATTATTGATAATGTACTATAACTATAACACTATCAATGCATTATGCATTTTTTTTGCTTATTTTTTGGCCACCTTAAATTTTGACTCATTGAAAATAGGGGATGCTACATGATGCATATGTTCAAAAAGTCTTTGGAAGAAACCTTACTATTAAAAGAACACTTTAGCAACACATAATATCTTGTGACTATTCAATGTAATATGTAGTTTCCCAAATGGAATAAAGCTCAGTGTCCTCTGGGCTCAGTTCATCTATAGTGACTATCCATGATTTATTTATTTTCTCATATGTTATCGGTGGCCTGCCCTTCTAGTTATGATAATCTGGATTAAAAATAAGTATTTTCCATCCATTTGATTTTTTTCTTCTTCTAACTCCTGCTATTTTCCCCTTGAGTATTCATAAATGTCATTTAGGAAAGTCTCTGGTATTCCAGGATTCAAAATTAATAGTACCACCTCATTCTCAAATAGAAATATTTGGAAATTTTCTAGATAATATGGTTTCACACAATAAAGATAGTACACATTTGCTAGATAATTTCTTGATTATATTAAGATCATATTTTTAGAGCTGGAAGGAATTTTAGCATATACAAAATACAAAGTTATACCCCCATTTTGCTGATAAAGAAATATGAAACAGAGAGGTAAATGACTTGATAATAGTCACTTATGTGTGTCTAAAGTGGAATTTAAATTCAGAGCTATCTTCTTCCTTCAAAACAATGTGATTCTTACATGGTCCTCAGGTTTGTATTATGCATACTATCGTTATAAGTTCAATAAGGTTATTTTCCAGACTTAGAAAAAATAAGAACAAAATTCATCTGGAAGAACAAAAGGTCAAGAATTTCAAGGGACTTAATGAAAAAACTACAAATGAAGGTGGCCTAGCTGCATCAGACCTAAAACTACATTATAAAGGAGCAGTAATCAAAACCACATGGTATTGACTAAAAAACTAAAAAACAGAGTGGTTGATTAGTGGAATAGGTTAGATTCACAGGACAAAATAGTCAATGACTATAGAAATTTAGTGTTTGACAAACACAAAGATCCCAGCTTTGGGGATAACAATTCACTATTTGACAAAAACTGCTGGGAAAATTAGAAACTAGTATGGCAGAAACTGGACATTGACCTGCACCTAACACCATATACAAAGATAAGGTCAAAATGTGCGCAGGATTTAGACATAAATAATGACATTAAAAACAAATTAGAAAAACATAGAATAATTTGCCTCTCAGATCTGTGGAGGAGGAAGGAATTTGTGACCAAAGAAGAACTGGAGATCATTATTGATCACAAAAAGATAATTTTGATTATATTAAAAGTTTTTATACGAACAAAACTAATGCAGAAGGAAAGCAATAAACTGGGAAAACATTTTTACATTCAAAGATTCTGATAAAGGCCTCATTTCAAAATTGTATAGAGAATTGACTCAAATGTATAAGAATTCAAGCCAATCTCCAATTGATAAATAGTCAAAGGACAAATTTCAGATGAAGAAATTGAAACTATTTCCAGTAATATGAAAAGGTGCTCTAAATCACTATTGATCAGAGAAATACAAATTAAGACAACTCTGAGATACTACTATATATTCCTCAAATTGTGGATGACAGGAAAAGATAATGATGAATATAGGATGGGACTTATGAAAACTGAAATACTAATACATTGTTAGTGGAACTGTCAATGCATCCAACAATTCTGGAGAGCAATTTGGAACTATGCTCAAAGAGTTATCAAACTGTGCATACCCTTTCATCCAGCAGTACTTCTACTGGGCTTATATCCCAAAGAGATTTTAAAGGAGGGAAAGGAACCCACATGTACAAAAATGTTTGTGGCAGCCCTTTTTGTAGTGGCAAGAAAATGGAAACTGAATGGATGCCCATCAATTGGAGAATGGCTAAATAAATTATAGTACATGAACACTATGGAATATTATTGTTCTGTAAGAAAGGATCAGCAGAATGATTTCAAAGAGACCTGGAGAGACTTACATGAAATGATGCTGAGTGAAATGAGCAGAACAAGGAGATCATTATATACACAGCAACATCAAGATTATGGGTGACCAATTCTGATGGATGTGGGTCTCTTCAACAATGAGATGATTCAAACCAGCTCCAATTATTTAGTGAAGAAGAGAACCATCTATACCTAGAGAGAGGACTGTGGGAACTGAGTTCGGTTCACATCATAACATTTTCACTCTTTTTGTTATTTGCTTATATTTTATTTTGCTTCTCATCTTTTTTCTGGTTTAATTTCATTTTTCTTGTGCGGCAAGATAATTGCATAAATATTTATGCAAATATTATATTTAAAATATGTTTATAACATGTTTACATATATTGATCTACTTGCCATCTGGGGAGGAGCTAGGGGAAGCGTGGGAAGATTGGAATACACGGTTTTGCAAGGCTATTGTCCATGAATGTGTTTTGGGAAAAACAAAACAAAACAAAATCAAGAAAACTTAAAAGGGGAAAAAAAAACCACAGGCAATAAATACATAAATAAATAAATAAATAAATGATTGTTGGAAAACAAAAAAGCAAAAAAAAAAAGTTAATTAAGGTGACAAAACTGTCCCTGTTTTATATATTGCTCAGTATTATTTGTCAGAGAAATGTTAAACATTTATTCTCTGTTATAAAATTCATCAAGCTATATGATCTTAATATATGTAAAGGAAGATGTCATTCTGATGGATTAACTCTTTTTTATTTTATCAAAAACAAATGAATAAAAAAATTTATATTTTCATCAATTAATTGGATTACTGAGGATTTAATCAAGGAAATAATTATCTGTTAAAGAATTGGTCCCTTGTGATATTTTCAAAACTGCTATCTCCTATTCATTTATGTTTGTTGTTCAACCATTTTTGCCAAGTCTGACTCTTCATGATTCCATTTTTGGGTGTTCTTGGCAATGATACTAGGATAGTTTGCCATTTCCTTCTCCAGTTCATTTTACAGATAAGGTACTAAAACAAATTAAATGACTTGTCCAGGATCACATAGCTTAAATATCTGAGACCAGATTTGAATTCATGAAGCTGAATCTTCCTTATTATAAATCCTGTGCCCTCTCTTCACTGTGCCACCTAAGTCTCTCTCCATTCATTCACACAATATAACATTATGTAATAATCTGAAAATACTGAGAGGACAAATATTATCCTTAACTTCTATCTACATATTCTTTACATGAATTGTCTTAGAGGATTCTAGGATACATTTTCCTCTAATTGAATATTGGACAAGAAGTTAAGAAGATTTGAGTTCTAATTCTAATATAAATTCTTACTAAATATGCAACTATGGAAATGGAGTTAATAATAAAACACCTAATTTTTAGGGTTATTGTGAGGATCAAACAATACTAAGTATATTAAAAAACACTTGGCAAAATCTAAAATGCTACATAATTGTTAGCTTTCATGTTGTCTCCAGTAAATATTTGGTGATTATCATTGTAAAGATCCAAAAAGTGATGTGACTATTTCCATAACATTTAAAACTTACCATGTCCCAAATAAATTTATATGCACTTGAAACAATATTTTCCTTTTAACTTTTCCACTTCTGTTGACAGGACCACTGTTTTTTAGTCACTCAGATTTTAAACCTCATTGTTGTCTATCTTCCTTTCCATCATCCCTCAAATCAAATTAGTTTTCAAGGCTGGTCAACATGTCTTCAGCAACATGTCTCTTATTTTGTCCCCTCCTTTCTGTTTCTCCCACAGGCAGGACTTATCAGGGCTTTATCACTTCTTACCTAGATACTTTAAGGGCCTCTTAATTGATTTCCCCATCAAATTCCCTTTTATCTCTGTCCTTCACACAACTGTCCAGCACATTTCTTAAAACAAAGGGTCTGAGACCATCACCCCTCTATTCAAAAACCTCTCAGTACTTGATTAAATGTTAATTTCTTAGTCTAGATCATAACTTTCTCTTAAATTTGGCTCTAACTTCTCTTGTACTCTAGGATGCAATCAAACTGGACTGCTTATCATTCTTTCTCCAGTTTTTCTTTTAAATCTGTTCATCCATATTCCTCTCATTTTTAATCATATATATTCATAAATATATATTTTTATATGTATACATACAAATATGTATATATAATTTTTGCCATATTAAGGTTCTATATAAACTCTACATAGTGTTATTTCAATCTATTATCTTATGTACTTCTCCTTTTCATCCCTCCAGTCCCATCTAAAGTACTAACTTTTCTATCACTGAAGTCATCATTGCTTCCTGCTACCCAGCTAAAATGATCCAAAAACTCATTATGTGAAAGGACCTATAGAAATATTGGGCATACTGAGAGGAAAAATAACAAAGGAATCCCTATTTTCAAGTAGCTTACATTCTATTCAGCAAAAGAGAAAGCATATTGTATACACAAAGTGATATTATAATACAAGATAGACAAAAGAAGGAGAAAAAATGGACAATGGACAGATCAAATAAGGCTTCATGGAGGAAGAAGCCTCCTCAATTAAATCTTGAAGGTGGATACATTTTTTGTAAGGTAGACTTATTGTTAATGATAACACATTAATAATAGCTCTAATATAATATTTTACACTCATTAAGGTTAACAAAGAACTTTACAATTATTATCTTTATTATCCTTATTACAACCTTGGGAGAAGGTGCTCTTTTATTTCCATTTTATAGATGATACAACTGAAGCAGAGATAAGTTAAGTGATTATGAGATTAAAGATTTAAAACTGTATAATCATCGAGTCTAACCTTAGAAATCATATAGATCAGCTTTCTAATGTTACTAATAATAAAACCCACAGTCACCTAAGTGGTAAAGAATGAAGTCACATTTGAATTCAGGTCTTTAGAATACTTCAAATGTTATTCTCTTCATCCCTTTTATACACACACACACACACACACACACACACACACACCACATTTCCCCTCTCCTTTTTCCCTATGATGAAAGTTGTATAAGGAATAAAGAATGAATATGTTGGATAACATAGGCAAAAGATAATAGCTGGAAGTCTGGCCTGGTTAGAACATTGGGTTTGTAAAAAAGAATTTCATGAAACAAATTGAGAAAGATGGGCAGAAGCCCAAGGTAAGAAGGTCATAAATTGCACGCTGTGTCAGATTGTGTTTTTTGCCATTTAGGCAAATGGGAGTCATTACAGGCATTTGAGCCAAAGCATAATTTAATCACTGTGTTTTACCTTATAGGCAATTGGGAGCAAATGAAGGTTTTTGAGAAAGGGCATCATGTGGGCAGAATAGTTCCTTGGGCAAATTATTTTGGCAGCCATATGCAGGATGGATTGGAGTAGGGGAAAAATATAAACAGGAAAACCAATTATGAAACTAATAATCTATTGCAGGCAGAAGGTAATGAGAACCTGCACTATATTTCTCAATGCAATTTAGACATTAGATATTAACCCCCCACGTCCTCTACATTTTTTTGATTCTGTAAACTGGTTTCCTCTCTTCCCCACACTTGACAATCCAATTTTTTTCATTGTCTTCATATAAGCACTTTCCCTTGCTTGAATGTACTCCTTCTTTATCTTTGCCTTGTGGAGTTGAAGTGAGCTAGTACATACAAAAAATTCTGCTTTGAATTTCAGAGACTCAACAAATGCATTGATTAAATAGGAAGATTTGGCAATAATGGATCTATGAGACAAAATAATTATGAATATATTTACTAGAGAAAAAAAGATTCATAACTTTGCAATTTTCTTTTCTCGCATGCTTTCTCAAAGAACTGAGAAGGGAATTAGTTGTTTTGCACAACTTTTGCTTTTTAGTCATGGCTAGAATATTAGCTATTTCTTTAAATGCAAGATATGCATGACTAGCTCACACAATTTGTCCATTGGAGAAATTTAAGAAGGATTAGATAGTCACTTGTCCAAAAATTTTGGCATTAAAATAAATCTGCATGTCCCTGCACAGATAATTAAACCGACTAAACCAATCAACTTGATGCCCATCCTTAACAGTTAACTGGATAAAGACAGAAGGAAACAAATTACTGTTCTATTAGAAATAAACAGAATGGGACCATTTTTAAATATCTGTCTCTAATTGCCTTGCCAATGTTAAGCCTGTTAATGACACAATAAAAGTCAAACCTTCTGTTGTGCTCCTTTATGTAACACTCAAAATGAAAATATAAAACTATTGCCTTCTATATCCCTTTGCTGATATGAAGATGAAGTTGCAGAATCAAAATAGAAAACCTTCCACAACTCTCCAATGGGACTATCTATTGGCAAAATTATGTAATCATAATAACCATTTGACAATTCATAACATTACTCTTGGTGTGTAATGCAATTAATTCTTTCTTTTTTTTTTATTTTGCTTAGTCAATTGGGGTTAAGTGACTTGCCCAGGGTCACACAGCTAGGAAGTATTAAGTATCCGAGGCTGGATTTGAACTCAGATCCTCCTGACTTCCTGGCTGGTTCTCTACCCACTGCTCCACCTAGCTGCCCCAATGTAATGGCTTTTATAGGATAGAAGAACTGGTTCAAAAAAGGATCTAGATATGGTTGTCACTTTTCAAGGAATAATGAAAGTATATCATAATCTTTCACAAAAAGGAAAATTAATTAATCCTTTTCCTAATAAGATCAGCAAACTTTAATATCCCAAAATATATGATAAAATGAAAAAAAATGACTTTAGACCTAGAAAGTACTGAATTCAAGTACTGATTTTGACAAGTATAGGTTACATAACCCTGGTTAATATAATTTAACCTTTCAGTACTCCAGAAAATTCTCTAATTGCAAAGAAGACATTAATGTGCATTTAGAAAAAAAAAAAATGTTTCCTCATTTGGGTGTTCTCTGTATCAGAGACACTAGAGATACAACCCCCAGCCCCTACTCCAGGAAGTAAAATCAGAAGTTATCAGGATGTTGCTTGAAAGTGTAGGGATACCTATAGATTATCAGGCAGCTAGGTGATACCAGCCTGAAATCAGGAAGACTCATCTTTTTGAGTTTAAGTCTGGTCTCAGATACTTACCAAATGTGTGATCCTAGCAAGTCACTTGACCCTGTTTTATCTCAGTTTTCTCATCTGTAAAATGAGTCTGGAGAAGAAAATGGAAAAGCCCTGTAGTATTTTTGGCAAGAAATCCTTAAATGAGGTCATGAAAAATTGGACACAACTGAACAACAAAACTATATTAGATTGATAAAACAAATGACTTAGACAAAATACCAGTCTTTGAGTTCTTAAAGGGTGTCATATAGACGAAGGAATCCTGAGAAGAAAAACTATGAGTTGAAAGCTCAGATTTAATCCTGATTTAAAGGGAAAGGGGAAGGAAAAATTCCTTTAGAATCAGTTATCCAAGGGTGAATTGGAAGTAATGTGTATGCCCTAATTTGAGGTTTTTAAGCATAGTTTCAATGAACACTTGTTATTTAGACTCTATTAGGCATATTTTTTTCCAGGTTAGGGTTGGCCAAGTGGCTTCATAGATATCCTCCTATTCTTAATGTTTATGATTTTGAAATCTGTCTATATCCCTTCTAAGTGTGTAAATATATCATTTCACAACAAGAAACGGGAAAGATGAATCTAGAATTCAAAATTAAGAATGTTTTTATATAATACCAATATACTCCGATTTTGAACTTGTTGGGTTTTTTTGCAACTTGAGTTATATACATAGTTTTATTAATTTTCTAATTCTTTGATTATGTCAACATAGCCACAGTGTCAAAAAATAACTATTTAGACCAGGAAAGTTAATATATGTGTGACCTGTGCCCAAGAAAAGAGTACATCATTATCCATCTACATTGTGCAGTCTCTCTACAAACCATGAGAAAGAAAAAAATCCAGAATGTTATTTGTATCCTGTTCAGTTGTTAAAAATGTCCCATTACTTCTGCCTCAGTTCCATTCCCAAGGAAAGTGTTGTTGTGACTATAAGGCATTTGAGACTAGCTAAGACGGAGGATTTAGAAGGTGACTGATTGTTGGATAGTCTAAAAGGCAGCCAGTGTCCATTTCAGAAAGAAATTAAGGAGGTTCCATCCAGAGAACTGTTCCTAAATGTCCTGTGTTTCAGATTTCTGCTTAAATCTAGACATGGGAAAACAAGGAAACCCTGCTCTGACAGATTGATCACAGAAGCATAATCCTAGCTCTTTGCCCCTGGAAACCACTTCCAAATGTGAAGGTTTAGACAGCAAGCCAATCTAAATTTGATTAATTCTTCTGGCCTATTTTATCATATCTTAGGTGTTTTTCAGGTGTTAGATTCCTGGTCAATGATTTGTATCATATATGAGAACAAACAGAAACAAAGGAGTGGTAAACCTCTATAATCATGTAAAACAGTAAAAATATGTTTCCTTAAAGTAAATATGCTATTTTATATAAATAAATAAAAATAAGTATAATTAAGTTTTATATTTTGATTACCAGATTCCTTCTATATTCTGCAACATGTTCATGTGGAATAAAATAAATCCATTTTAATGTCATAAATTTGAAATTAGCACAAATAATATCTTAGCTATTACAAAGAGTTAACAATGAATGAACATTATGTTGCTCATCTTCTTAGCACTTAGAAGGGCTTAATGATGGCTATAGTAAATTTTACTGAGAGAGTCTTTGGATCACCCTGGTAATTTAAATAACAATCTCCCAGAACAATTGAATTCATTCTTTTTTGGGGGAGTTGACAAACATTCTTATAAGAAAGAAAAGAATTTGATATCATTTTATGAACTTTCTTTGTTTCATAGGGCCTACCATAGTACTTCCACATCAATGTTTAAAAAAAATTTCTGACAAAAGGAATTAAATTAAATTGTACTTAAAGTAAAAACTATTTTTGATCCAATCTCCCACCTATCCCTTTCGGCTCCTTCAAAAAAAAATACTGCTACATTTAAATGTTTAAAGGACTCAATAAGTATAGCAATGAATGTGAAAAAAAGATCATAAAGGGTTTGCAAAAGTCAAAGGAATGTATGAAATTAGATGAGAAGGTTCATTTTGTGATTCTGATGAATGAATGAAGTATTTGATAAATGTTTATTATATAAAAAGCCCTATATTAAGTGCTGAAACTGCTTTAAAAAGCTAGACAGGGCAGGTAGGTCATGCAATGGATAGCGCACCAGGCTTTAAGTCAGGAGGACCTGAGTTCAAATCTAGTCTTAGACACTTAACACTTCCTATCTGTGTGACCTTGGGCCAGTCACTTGACCCCAATTGCTTCAGCATAAAATAAAGTAAAATAGCCAGACAGTCTCTGCTTATATTCTCTGGGAGGAAAAATATATATGGAAGGCAGTGGTAGCAAGCTAAATGGAAATGTTTTATGGTTCTTATAATACAGTTGCAAAGCAGGTTGTAATGTGTCTTCTTTCCATTAATTCTTTTCCATTTTAAAAATCATTTAAGTGAGTTATATTGAAGTATAATTATACTATTATTATAAATTATAATATAAATATAATTCTAATAAATGAATTTATTGAATTACAAATTCAATAAATTCAATCCCATTAATAAAATGATATTAGTTTTTTATTTGCTTTACAGCCAGGACAGCTAGGTGAGCAGAGGATAGAGTGTGCCACTTCTGAAGTAAGAAGACTTGAGTTCAAATCTGGCCTCGGATAGCTCTTTGTATCTGGACAAGGCACTTATTCCTATATGCATGTTTCCTCATCTGCAAAATGGACTAGAGAAAGAAATGACAAACTACTCCAACATCTTGACCAGGAACACCCCAAATGCAGTCAGACACAACAGAGTAATAATCAATTTCTGCTTCTGAGCCAATTGATGGGGCCAAAGATTTTGCTGTCAAGCATTTTCAATAGATTTGACTGTAGTTCATATAGAAGCAGTTGCCAGGCTCATCTCTATAAGAGATGATATAATGTACAACATTGTGTTGTACATTATTTGTATATCACATAGCAGATTTTCTGGCCCATAGTAGGTATTTTATATATATTCTTCAACCCCTTATTCTGAGAAAGAGTTCATAGGTTTCATCTATTTACTAAAAAGACTGATGACAAGTACACACAAAAAGCTTAAGAATCGCACTCCTATAATATAATAATAGCTAGCATTGACATAGTAATTTAAAACTCACAAAGCACTGTATATAAATGTATTAGCCTGTGCAAGCAACTGATCAGTGAGTGGATTTTTCTAAGTTTAAGAAGTAAATATATAAAAGAATTAGAAAGCAAGCCCCTTTTAATTTGAGGATATATACTATCAGGTAGAAACTTGTGTCTCTGTAACCATAGCAATCCCTTCTTATCCCAGCATTCTGAGCTCTGCACATGGGACAATCATAGTATCATAGTAGGGCATTTAGAGTGTTAAGTGACTCAGTTCTTTTTTTTGAATTATTAATTTTATTTTTTTATTTGCAAAACATATGTATGGGTAATTCTTCAACATTAACCCTTACAAAGCTTTCAGTTACAAATATTTCCCCCCTACTCTCCACTCCTCCCCTAGATGGCAGGATATCCACTACATGTTAATTATGATAAAATACTTGACAAATTGAATATATGTATACATATTTCCACACTTATCATTGTTGTGCAAGAAAAATCATATCTACAAGAAAGAAATATCAGATAAAGAAAACACAATGTAAGCAAACATCAATCGAGAGCATGAAAATGATATGTTGTGGTCCACATTTCACATCCCTCTCTCTGGGTGTATATGGCTTTCTTCACTGAACAATTGGAACTGGTTTGAAACATTTCATTGTTGAAGAGAGCCATGTCCATCAGAATTGATCATCATATAGTATTGTTGTTGTCATGTATAATGATCTTCTGGTTCTGCTCATTTCATTCAGCATCACTTCATGTAAGTCTCTCCAGGCCTCGCTGAAATTGTCCTGCTGGTCGTTTCTTACAGAACAATAATATTCCATAACATTCATATACCATAATTTATTCAGCCACTCTCCAATTGATGGGCATCCATTCAGTTTCCAGTTTCTAGCCACTACAAAAAGGGCTGCCACAAACATTCTTGCACATGTGGGGCCCTTTCCTTCCTTTAAGATCTCTTTGGGATATAGGCCCAGTAGAAACACTGCTGGGTCAAAGGGTATGCACAGTTTGACAACTTTTTGAGCATAGCTCCAAATTGCTCTCCAGAATGGCTGGATCTGTTCACAATTCCACCAACAATGCATCAGTGTCCCAGCCCTCCCACATCCCCTCCAACATTCGAGTAACTCAGTTCTTGACAGTTAAGTATAGTGTCTCATATTCTTCACTTTCCTCAGTAGAAAAATAATGATCTGGCTTACTTCCCACATAAAGAGTTGTGCCATATTTACACTCTAGCCAAGGACTTTATGCTGGTTTCTTTATATGGCATGACTGTTTTTCATTTAGAACAATTAATACTTTAGAAACAGAATCTTAAAAAACAAAACAAAACAAAAAAAGCCAAATCCATAACTTTAACTAAGCTGCCTCTAAATTATAATAGATATGATGACCAGAGTGATAGTTCTGGAGTCAGTGTCAGAAATAAGGATCTTTGAAATAGATCAGCTGTCAGCTGCTTGCTCCCCTTCTCCAATACAAATAGCTCATTGGAGACTCTCAACACACCTTGAATGTAGATATCAGATTTTTAATATGTATGCTTAGAATTTCCTAGATGGAGAAAAGATTTATGTGATTTACTCCTAGTTAATAAGTGTCAGAAGCCAAATTGAAAAGATATTCAACTTAAAAGCTGGCCTTCTCATGTACATGATAGTTCCTTATGAGCTCTGTGAGTGTAAGGTACTTATTTTAATTACCTCTCTCCCCAGAATCCAACACAATGCTTTCCAAAAATTAGCTCTTAATAAATTGAGGACAATTAAAAATTGATTAACTGCATTGATTGAAAATTAATAGAAAATAAGTTGATTTTTTTTTGTTTTGAAATGATGTTGTTTCCACTGAACACTTTTCTATGTATCTAAAGCTGGATTCTGATATTAATATAAATCTTTGCATCTAGATTGCCTGGTGGGGAGAGCATGGTTCTGGAGTCAAGAAATCCAAGTTCAAATCTTGAGATTCAGATACATCCTATCTCTTTCAGGGCAAGTTATTTAAGCCTTTTCTGTCTATATTTCTTGAACTGTAAAATGGGAATAATAATTCCATCTACATTCCTGGGTATTTGTAAGACTGAAATGAGACACTTAGTACAGCATATGGAATATTTTAGATCCTTAACAAATTTCATTTCCTTTTTCCCTTTGAACAATCTGCAAAATAAGTTAGAGAAAGTCCTTAGCTTTACTAAAGAAGTAGAAAGCTAGAAATCTGGCCATTTAAGCTTTTCTGCCAAATTGTGATAACCAGGTAAATAACTCTTTGAAAGGATTCAGCTTTCAATTCTGACATTAAAAAAAACTCATTTTTGAAATGGTGATACAGTTAAATTGTAATTCTTAATGTTTAATTTAAAATATGCTGCTCAAACCTTAAACTCGTTTATATATTTTTTTAGCTGAAGTGTCCCTTTCACCTTCTTCTTCTTCCCCTTTTGTGTTTTGCTAAGATATGAGGCATGAGTTAGTGCCAAGATCAACTTTATAAATACAGAGGCTGGGTTATACAGCCATTTCATGCCCTATTTGTCATTCCGATAGGAGGAAACTAAACTATAACATAAATGTCATCCACTCTTTGCAGGAAAAATGAATGCATTATATTGATTCCCAAATAATGAACATAATATCCCCTTTCACTGATGCAGAAAGGCCAATTCCCCTCTATGCATTCTTTTCTTAAACACTAATATAAATGAGAAATAATGCTACATTTTCAAAGCCAAAATGCATGCTGCAAATTATACTATAATAAATGTTTATGTGATTATTCTTTACTAAGGATTCATATTTAATATGGAAACATCACTTTCAAGATAAAATTTCTATTCTGAAATGGGAAGAAACAATTCAACTAAACAAATTCTGAGGAAAAAAATGTGAACATACAATAAGGAAAAAAATGGTACTAAAAATGTCTTTTGAAAAATAATTTCAGATTGAACAACAAATGAAAATTATTAAGATTTTCAACTTTTACCATGCAAGAAAAGTCTCAAGTAATTTTTCCTTCATAATGCATTTTAATTTTAAATTTCCTTTGTGATATAATAAAATTTGCTATATTATCAAAAATATTTGTAAAAGGGGAAATAGTGATAATGAGATTGTATCTATTTCTGTGTTTTTAGAAAAGCCTCTAGTATTGACCTTTGGTTCAGCCATGAAGTCATTAGTGAAAAACACATATAATCCATTATAAAAAATGGTGAATGATGCATCTTCTATTCTAGCTTCTGTTTTATCGCCTAATGTAGGTGCCTAATGTAAGAAGCAGAATTATTGGTGAAGGCAACAACATCTAATCTATTTTCTTAGTTCTTTGAAAATTCCGTGTTATTTCACTATTGATTCCCTTCACTGACTGCCTAAGTCATGGCCTTATGTTGTGACCCTTATTATGCTAACACCCTATCCACTTCATCTCTACTGTTTCAACATTAAGCCCAGTGCTTGAGGCCACAATTTTAATCAGGCATCATGTTATGGAGAGAAGACTTGCCACAGTATCAAGAAGTCCTGATTTCAAGCCCTACCTTTAATGCATTCTATTTCATGGTCCTGAGTGTGTCATCTAACCCTTCAGTTTACTCTTTTTTTTTAAATTTATTAATACTTTTTATTTGCAAAACATATGTATGGGTAATTCCTAAACATTAACCCTTACAAAGCTTTCTGTTACAAATTTTTCCCCCCTTCTCCCCAGCCCTCCCCTAGATGGCAGGATATCCACTACATGATAATTATGTTAGAATACTTAAGAAATTGAATATATGTGTAGTTATTGCCACACATAATTTTTTGTGCAGGAGAAATCGTATCTACAAGAAAGAATAATCCGATAAAGGAAATACAATGCAAGCAAACCTCAATAGAGAACATGAAAATGTTATGTTGTGGTCCACATTTCACATCCCTCTCTCTGGGTGTATATGACTTTCTTCACTGAACAATTGGAACTGGTTTGAAGCATTTCATTGTTTTTTTTTTTTTAATTTTTTTTTTTTTGTTTTTTTTTGCTGAGGCAATTGGGGTAAAGTGATTTGCCCAGGGTCACACAGCTATTACGTGTCTGAGACCAGATTTGAACTCAGGTCCTCCTGACTTCAGGGCTGGTGCTCTATCCACTGCGCCACCTAGCTGCCCCTGAAGCATTTCATTGTTGAAGAGAGTCATGTCCCTTAGAACTGATCCTCATATAGTATTGTTGTTGCCGTGTACAATGATCTCCTGTTTCTGCTCGTTTCACTCAGCATCAGTTCATGTAAGTCTCTCCAGGCCTCTCTAAAATCATCCTGCTGGTCATTTCATACAGAACAATAATATTCAATAACATTCATATACCATAACTCATTCAACCATTCTCCAACTGATGGATATCCATTCAATTTTCAGTTTCTCCTGGGCAAGTCACTTAAACTAAATTGCCAATAAAATGTAAAAAAGAAAGAAAGACTACATCATGCGATGCAGATGCTCATCTGAATTTTTAGAGGTACTTTCATTATTGAAAGTCACTTTTATCAATGAAATCACAGATCTGGTCCTCAAAAATTATGTATTCTATGAGCACTAATTAGTCACCTATTACTGGAGATATAGATATGAAAATGAAACATCTCTACCCACGGAAACTTAACTTTTATTGCTAATTAGGTAGAGGAGGGAAGAAACAACGTGTTAAGACATATGTAAATTATATATATATATATATTACATATATATATAATATGAAAAACAAATTTTAAATGGTAGGCACTAAGAGGTCAGAGATTCAAAAAAGGCCTTGAAAAGATGAGAGAATGTTTTGGTATTATCCTTAGATTCATACATGGCACATTTCCCATTAGTTTTCCTTTACGTCCTATATGGCTCCACCTGACTGAACTGTTTTAAATCACACTCAGTTTCCCCTCCTCCAAGTTTCTATACAACTTATTTGTTTTCTGTTTAATACCTTTATTTAATTGAAGTTTTGTTTGTTTTTGTTCCACCTACTACTGCTTCATTGGGATTTGATTTATATTATTCTTGGAGTATATGAAGTTAAAACCTGAAAAACAAATGCATATATACATCTTTTTTTTCATGTTTCCAAACATTTGCAAGAAGTAGAATGTAGTATTCATGGGCTATAGGAAAATAACTCACAAGATTATATTTGATGGTTTAAATCAGTTAGAAAAATGCTTCCAAATGCTTCCAAGAAAATATATGAAGAAAAGCCTAATTTACAAAAATCACCTGTGTTACCATTATCATAAAAAAAAAAAACACAGCATGTACTTGATTCAGTAAAATAGCTTGATGGGTAACATAGGTCTAGTCCATGTCTACAGGATCTTTGAGAAAATGCTAATAGATGTTTAAGGATAATGAGAGCAACTAGATATGAGGTACTTCCAGATGATGGAACTCCTCTATCCATACAGACTGAGATGGGCCCTAAAAATTGGCAGTTGTCTATAGCACTACATTAAGTGAGTAGTCTAGCATCAGATAAACAATATATGAGTCAAACCCAGATCTCCTAGCTTGAATGCCAAGTCTTTAATTATTATAACACTTTTATCTCTTTGGTAGATCTTTCACTAAAGATTTAGTGTTTCTTTTTTTCCCTCAAAAGGAAATGTAACAATACACTAAAATTTTTGGACTTTGGAAGGAATATGCGAATCAGGATTGAAAGTCAGAGGGAGTGTGTGTGGGGTCTCTTGAACAGGTAAATGGAATGGGGTGTATTGAGGGAGGAAGATAAGGTAATAGGAATAGCATCAAAAGAGAAAGAGAAAAAAATAGTGAATAAAAATAAGAGGTAGAGAAATTCACAGACAACAATAACTTGGAATGTGAAAACTGAAAATTTAAATCCCCTTCAACTAGGAAATGGCTGAACAAGGTGTGGTATATAGTTGTTTTGGAATATTACTGTGCTATAAGAAATGATGAGCTCAATGTTAGAAAGACATGGAAAGATGTAGAAAATGGTGAAGATTTGAAGTGGGCAGAACTAGAAGAATGTTGTATATATAACAGCAACATTTTTCCAATAATATTTTATTTTTCCAAAAACATGTAAATATAGCTTTCAACATCCATTTCTATAAGATTTAATATCCCCAATTTTTTCTTCCATCCTCACTAACTTCCTGTCTTCCCAAGATAACAAATAACCCAATATAGATTAAATGTGCAAAATTTTTAAAACACATTTCCATATTTGTCATCGTGGGAAAGAAAAATCAGACAAAAAGGAAAAAAAAAAACACGAGAAATAAAAAACCAAAGCAGGCAAACGAATAAACAAACAAAAGATGGGAATATTATTTTCCAAACCCTATTCAGTCTACATAGTTCTCTCTTTGGATGCATATATTAGAATTCTGTTAGATCATCACATCAGTGAGAAGAGCTAAAGCTATCATAGTTGTTCATCACATAATCTTCTTGTTACTGTGCACAATATTCTCCTGATTCTGTTCATTTTACTCAGCGCAAGTTCATATAAATCTTTCTAGACTTTTTGGAAATCAACCTGCTCATTATTTATTATAGAAAGATCATATTTCGCTTAATGGGCATCCATTAAACTTCCAATTCCTTGATACTGCAAAAATAAGCGCAACAAATATTTAGCAATATTGTTTTAAGAATTATTTTGGAATTCTGGAGGTGGAGACAAAATGGCAGAGTGAGACCTGGAAGCTGCTCTAGCTCTCCCAATTTCCCTTTGAAAACTTCATGAATCCCAACCTTCAAGAAAGGTCAACTTCACTGATGTAAAAGGGGTGTTCAACACATCTCACATGAAATCTGTAAAAGCCAGTGAGAAGGTCTTAATCACAGCAGACCTGCACATAAGACCCTTGATCTTAGATGTGTAGATGAGCAGACCAGTGGGGAAGCCTTTCAGTCCTAACTTAGAAGGCAAATTCTTGGAAACCATGGTTTTCCTGGAAAGAGCAGGCAAAGCTACTCATTACAAACACAAGTGGCCCCAGTGCTCAAAGCCAAGGTTCAGAACTCCACAGGAAGTTTGGAACAGTTCCCCTTTTACCCCAGGAGAATAGTTAGACCATAAAAGTTAAAAAAAAGAGAGGAAATACCAAAAGAAAAGGAAAGAAAATGCACAAGAAACAGAAAAGAAACTTAATTATAGAAAGCTACTATGGTGACAGGGAAAACCAAAACAACAACTGAGACAAGGACAAAATGTCCCTATAGGAAATCTCAGAGAGTGATTCTTGGAATCAAAGAGATTCTTGGAAGTGCTCATAAAAGAATTTAAAAAGCAAATAAAAGAGGTCAAAGAAAAAAATGAGAAAAGAAATGAGAGATACCAGAGAGAGTTAACAGTTTGGAAAAGGAAGACAATTCCTTAAAAAATACAATAGGCCAAATGCAAAACAAACAAACAAAAACCTACTGAAGAAAAAACACCTTGAAAAGAAGAATTAAGCGAGAGGGCGGAGCCAAGCTGGCTGAGTGAAAACATGACTCTTTGCCTCTCCTCCGATCTTCTCTCAAATCAACAATAAAATAAGCCTCTGAACTGATCTTCTAGTCAACAAACTCAGAAATATTTGGACATTGCTTTCTGGAGAACTTCATATTAGGTTAGTCTGACTCAGATAGAGAGAGAAATAGACGACTCCTAGGTAGGCCGGAAGTGAGAGTGGGACTTAGCTCAGCTCATCTTGGCAGAAATTCCAAATTCCAAACTCCAAATTCCAAACACCTGGAGTTTATCTGAGGCACCCAGGACACTCTGCCCTGATGCGGGGCAGGTGTTCTGGCAGACTTGCCTTGTTTAAGGAGTAATTCGGGCTTAGTCCTAGCCCCCACCTGCCCAGCACTTTAAGTTAATTCCCTGAAGTGCCCCAGGGCAAAGCTTTTCAGCTTCCTTTCAGCCATCATTTTTTTTCCTACCTTAAAGAGATATCCACTCTGTCTAAAAAAAATGAAGAAGCAAAAGAGAGCTCTCACCATAGACAGCTTTTATCAAGGCAAAGAAGCATTGACCCCAGATACTGAGGTTCCTTTAGACAAACTATCAGAAGAAAGCATTAAAGACCATCACTGGTCACTTTTTCAAAAGGCCTTTCTGGAAGATTGCATAAAGAACCTCAAAAGAGAGATAGAGGATAAATGGGAAAATAAACTGAAATCAGTGCAAGAAGGATACAATATCTTCCAAAAAGGATATGATGCCCTGCAAAAGAGATATGAAAAAAACACCAATTTATTGAAAAATAAAATTAGTGAAGTGGAAAAAGAGTGCAATGAACAAATTGGCCAGTTACAAAAGGAGCTTAAAAAAGTAACTGAAGAAAACAACACTTTAAAAATAAGAATTGAACAAATGCAAGTGAATGACTCAATAAGACTTCAAGAATCAGTCAAACAAAAACAAAAAAATGAAAAATTAGAAGAAAATATGAAATATCTTATAGGAAAAACAACTGACTTGGAAAATAGATCTAGGAGAGATGATCTAAGGATTATTGGACTTCCTGAAAGCCATGATGAAAAAAAGAATCTAAACACTATCTTCCAGGAAATCCTGAAAGAAAACTGCCCTGAGATTGTAGAATCAAAGGGCAAAATCACCATTGAAAGAATTCACCAATCACCTCCTGAAAGAGACCCCAAAATTAAGACCCCAAGGAATATTGTGGCTAAATTTCAGGACTATAGCACCAAGGAACAGATTCTACTAGCAGCTGGAAAGAAACAATTCAAATACCGAAGATCAATAATTAGAATCACACATGATCTGTCAGCCTCCACACTGAAGGATCGAAGGGCCTAGAACCAGATATTCCGAAGGGCAAAGGAACTTGGATTACAACCAAGAATATCCTATCCAGCTAAAATGAGCATTATCCTCGAGGGAAGAAGATGGTCATTCACTGATATAGGTGAATTTCACCTATTTCTAATGAAAAGACCGGATCTCAACAAAAAATTTGACACCCAAACGCAGAACTCAACAGATGCATAAAAAGGTAAAAAGGAAAGGACTCTTGAGAACTTTATTTTTACTAGGGGGATACTTAAAGTTTGGGGGTATAATTAACTAGATATTACTTTAATAATATGAAAAAGAGAACTAGAGGGGAAAAGGTTGTCATACTGGGGAAAAGAGGGAAAAAGTGGTAAAAGAATATCTAAAAAAAAGGAGGTAAAAACTAGGTAAAATCACTTGAAGAGGCAAAGAAAACCT